>WBNQ01067467.1:15569-34067 GCA_013401375.1 Spizella passerina | reverse complement strand
CTCTGTGTTGCAGAAAGTGCCAGCATCCTACATCATGGCTACCACAGCGTCATGGAGAGGGATGAAGCTTCTGGTGACCAGCTAGATACAGATACTGGCCTTGGGAAAACCCAAACTTTACTCCACCACTCCACAAAGTGCCCAGAAGCTCTTAGGTATGCAGGCCTTGGAAGTTTCCTTGCTGTCCAGCCCTCAGTAGGCTTGTTTGACCATGTCACTTTGTGTGAAAGTGTTTTGATAGCAAAGTACCAGATGTTGGATGGAAAAGATGGCACTGAAGAGTCACCAGGGAGTCAGCCATGGTGTCCCCACGTGCTGCTGGGAAGAGGCAGGGATGCAGAACAGGCCAGGCTAAGAGGGAGAGGTGGTTGCTCTGGGCAGCTTGGGTTTTGCTTGCCTGTGTGCTCAGCAAGCTGTCCTTCATTCAGACAAATGCCTGGATCTGTGTGTGGTTTCAAGCATTTATTTCCAAGGTCATTGTGCTGTTGTTTATTGATCATTATTCATACTTTTCCTTTCAGAATGCCTCAGTCAGAGAGGCAGAAGTAATGCTGGCATTACAAAACAACTTTAACGATTTGTAAACAGTTGAACAAAAGTGTTTTCAAACAACTGTAGGGCTCCAAGCTGTGTCAACATTCCTGTGGCAGAACAAACTGAATGACTGACACATTCTTGGAAATCAGGACTGCCCCAGAAATGAACTACAGGCAGCAAAATATTTGCAAAATAGTCCCTTTCAGTCTTGTCAATAATTAATTTCAAAAGTGTCTAGTGCATTGCTTTAAACAACTGCACAGAACTGTGAGCTGAACTCCATTAAAACTTTTAAATTTTCTCAAGAATGCCAGTGGTTTGGGAGCCTGTAATTTTAATTTAGCAAAGGAACCAGAAGGTGTATTTCATGCGGCTTGGTCACTCAGCATGGGTGCCCTCAATGGAGCCTTTACCACCACACCAGCTGCAGTTTAACCATATCAGTAAAGCAGCACTACTCCTTCAGGAGTTACCTACACCACAGGCTCTGCCGTACCACATGGATTTTGCTGCTGGATCAAGGGAAATAGATCAGTAAAATGCTTTCAGCAAAGAAATGAAACTTTGCCTCTTCATTTCCTTGTTTCCAGAAAATATCCACAGGGCTACTCTCATTTCTTTTGTTAGGAGAAAGAAAGTTTAAGTTTTTAATAAAAAAAAGCCAAACCTTTTCTTGTACCCCAGGTTCACTCATCCTTTTGAGCATGAGGGAGACAACTGACATGCTTTAATTCAATGTTAACAGACTTTTCCTTGATGTGAATGCCTCTGGAAATCCTTCCTACCACCATGTTCCAGCTACCAAAGCATCACCAGGGCTCAGAGTGCTCTCACCAGTTGTGGTCTCACTGCAGTGAGTATGAAATGTGTAAATTTTATGTATCAAGAGTTACAAGTTATTCTATAGCACCATCTGATTGCAAACCTTTCTGGCCTTTTCCCTCTGGAAGGTGATTGTCCTGGTTGTTGGGATGTATATCAAAGGCCACCTTGTCCAGCAGTCCCTGTTTTAATTAATGGAGTTAGGACTGATGAGGGGTGAAACAGAACAGGATTGAACGAGGACAGTAGTTTACTCTAAATAATTTGTTTTTCTTATAAAATAGAAAAGGTTTGGGGAGCTGGGATCACTAGCATTGCCTATCAGATTTGATTCCTCTGATGTACACAGAGTTGGACTAATCTAGCCAAAGATCAGACAAAGGGTCTTTCCCCAGTGGAACTATAACCCCAATAATTAACACTGCTGATGCCAAGGTTGAGGGTTCATCTAACCTCCTGTGAGATAGCCAGTTCTATGAATAATCTCATTGTGGTTCTTTCCCCCCACCTCATTACCTTTTAACAGAAGATAATGACATAGGTCATAGATACTTTTGTACAGGATTGCCAGTATGCACCATTGAGCTTGTATAGTGGTTGATTTGGTTTTTTATAGATTTGAATAATTCACATCTATTTTATTTTCCTCATATGAAAGCTCCAGTGGGTATTGGCTGCAGCACAGCAAGAAAAAATATTTGGGTATTACTTAGGAAAATGAATGACATTGCAAAACTCCAGCAATTATAGCTGGAATTAAATATTTTCATTTTTCACACTTCTGTCCCCTTTTAGAAAAAACTGTGAGGGTTTTTTATATTGTGGAGAACTGATGAACGAACCCCTCAGCATAAAACCACAAATGTTTTCCATGAAGAGAAGTAAAATCAGATGGTTTTAGGGAAAGCAGCTGAAAAAGCCTCTCAGACCAACTTTTTCCTTCCTTCTGATGAGAATCCAGGCCCTAAGCCAAAAGTACTGTTTGTTCTCAGGCTAAATATAAGTCCCAAGAGGGTGAGTGCTTTTGGATCCTATAACCATACACTCCTCTTGGGCAGCCTGGAGCATTTCTGTTTTGGGCTGAGGGCAGGGGATGTGCAGCTCTGGGCACTGCAGTGCCTCCATCACTGCAGGAGGAGCAGGCATGCTGGAAAGGCTGGGCCAGCCCTGTGCTTTCCTTGCTACCCTCAGCAGACAGAAAGGCTTCTCAATGTGTGGAATAAACAAGGTGCTGTGGGCTGAATCCCACTGGCTTGTAAAGAAAGAGGAAACAAGGGGAAGTGAGGGGTTATTATATATGTGCATTTATTTAATTTATCTCTACGTGTGCTAACTTTGTCCTTTTTCCTAGGAAACACATGGGAAGGGGTGAGAGAATGCAGCATGGGCTCCTGTCTGGTGATATAATGGCTGGAACATTTGCTGCTGCCTCTGGCACCTCCTTGGCATCTACCTGGGCAGCTGAGAGAAAAGAATTGGTTCAGCTATGGCCACGTCTCTTTTGAGAGGGAAAGCCAGGCTGGGAAATGGGGAATGAAAGGACAGTGGGGCTGGCAGAGGGAGCTGAGGAGCTCACAGCACCACTCCCAGCAGCTCATGTGGGCATTGCCTCCTGTGCCCAGCCTTGCAATCCCTTTGTGTCCCTGCTCTGCAATTAGTGCTCAGCGCTGACACTGCTTTGGGCCCTGCTCTCCTTTCCAACAGCTGCTATTGTGAAGGGACAAGCTGAAGGAAGAGCCTTGGGTTTGTGGATCAGTGAGAGGGTGCCATAACAACCACTGTGTCATCTTTTCCCTACTGAGCAACAATGATAAAGTTGATTAGCAGGTGAGGGATGTTTTCTGAATAGAGACAGGCAAGTACTGATACATTTATACTGCCATTCTTCAGTGAATTATTTTTGTAGCTTTGGTTATCCAATGGTCCAGAACTGTGGTATTCACATACCCTCTGAATAGAGAGAAGCTGTGAGACAAGCAGAGAAGAAGGAAAACACAATTCTTATCTCGCTTGCTGTGCCTGTGTTGTGCTAAAGTAGAATGCAATATGGAGATTGTTTACCCAAAGTGAGGATGTTTTGTTCCCTCTATCAGGGCCAAGAAGGTGTGTCAGACTGTCACGGGACAGTCATGAGAGAACCAGAGATGAGTGCAGTTCTGGGCAGTTGTGAGCAAGAGTGAGTGCATGNCCTTCTGATGATGGAGTCAGATGCATCATTCTCTCTCCCCTTCGTCGGAGTCGCCTTTGATTATTGATCCAGAAGGATAAACTAATTAAATGGTTACTGTGAGAAGAATGTCATATCTTCGTTTGCAAGCACCATGAAAAGAAGCTGGCTTCGGAAACTGGAGACATTAATGATGTCTCCTTATAAATATGTTTTTGGGAACAGGGAGAGAGGGGAAAATCACAGAGGGAAAAGAAGCATTTGAGTTAAGTGACACTACTGGCTCCAACCCAGCTGGCTAGAAATTGGTCACTAGGGAGTTCAGGCTTGAAATTACTAAAATCATTCAAAGATGAAAGTTCTGGATCAGTTTCTCAAGCAGTGTAATGGGGGCAAAGACCTAGATAATTTTTAAAATGGAACGCACCAAATTATTGAAGTGATTGTGCAGCAGAGGAAGAAAATTTTTTAATAATTAACAAGACATGTCCCAGCTAACCCTGAAAGCATGTCCAAAGGGATTGGAAAGGCAATTAGGTCGTCATTCACATTTCCCTTATTACTAATCCCATGTTTGGGTGCCACAGGGATGTAGGAGCCACAGAGGAAGCCCTTTCTTCTCCCCATGACAGATGGATAGATAGTGGCAGGATGTATGACAGTAAGAAACTGTCCAGTGCTCTGGTGGAGGGATGGTGGGTGCACCCCATTTGTGTCCTCAGGTTTAACCTCTGGATTCAGAGCTGAACAGGAGTTTTCCTACAAGCCTTGTAAGCAGGGCTTCCTTCCAGCCCTGAGCCCATGAGATAAGGCGTGGTCCAGTTCCAAGGTCAGTGTGGGAGCCTCCTTCTAGCATCAGCAGAGAGAAAGATGCATTTTGGGGGGGAATTGGTGGGGGGAGTAACTCATCTGACCTATATTACATATTTACTTTGGGCTGGGACAAAGACTGCTCCAAAAATGCATATCCCTTCTTATTGCCCACACTGGGAATTGAGATGGGTAGTTATATGCCAGAGGAATCCTTTTGTCCTGAGGACAGGGTATGGCAAGGAGAAAAAAGGAGTTTTTTTTTTCTCAGAACAGCTGCTCTGATGAGTTCCCAGGCAAACAAGCATTTGTTTACGATGAGGAGGAATTAAGTTCTTCGAATCATCGGTTTCCTTGGCTATTCAAAACTTTCATCAGCTCTCACCTCATCAGTCCCTCTCTTTGATGGATGTCAGGGAGAGCTTTACCACCAAGCTTTGTGGAAGGAGAGCTGAGCTAACATGAAAGTAGTTTGTTGTGTGTGTGTCTGCATGTGGTTAGCACAGCAAAACAAGACTTCAAGGCCTGCAGCTTTTCTGAGATACTCTCATTTACATCAAGATGTGCTACCCTATTACTGCAGGGTCCTTTTATGGCACTTTCCTTTTGAGATTGTGGTGGATCTTACACATGTGAACCTGTATGTGTGTGTACGTGATGTGCCTGCGTAAGCCTTTGCTGTGGTATGGGAAGAGGAAATGCATTGTTTGCCCTTTTAAAGAGAGGAGTCTTCCTTGGGGGTTTTTCCTCATAGGAAGTAATCATGCTTTGTAAGCATATTTCTTGTAAGTAGGTATGCTTGAAATGTTTATACTTCACATTCAAAAAGTAAACTACTCTGAATATAATATCAGTTATACAACACCTGCATGACTGCATTATCATTTGAACTGATGTGGAAACTATTTTTAAAATCATCTTTGCCTTCTTGTGCAATAACTCACTTTCTGAGGTACCTCAGAGATACAAGACTGTTCTCACATTGGGGAGGTTGAAAGTAACTGAAGTAGAAACAAGGAGATTATTTATATCTCAATTACAGTACTGAGACAGAATTATGAATGAAAGCAATCTGGAAGCCTCCAGAGGATATTTCATTGCCTCTTAGTCTCCTTTCTCTTCTGGAACAGCAGCAAAACTGTATTGTGAGGAAGCTGGCAGGATGTGGCCTCAGTCAAACCTTAGGTTAGATGTGCATTTGTGAATCAGAGGCACAAACTGGAATTTTGCTCACTTCTGTTTGGAGACAAGGCTGTAAATGCAGAATAAACTCCTGAGTGACACTGTATGGGCCTATATGCTCAATCGTGGGTGACTGGGCTTCTGCCCAGCTGTAGAAGTGTCATCTACCAGAAAGCATTTCCTTATTTTAGTGTTTGTTCTGTTCAGCCTGCTGAGGTAGGAAAGGAGTAACCTGACTTTGTAATCTATCCACATCTGTGAATGAAATCTGTCCTGAAGCTGTTGAGGTGTCAATCATTTTCCCAGAAAGCTACTCTTTCCTCAGAGAAATTACAGCTTTGCTAGCTGACAGCTCCATTCACAGTGTCTGCATGCATTTGAACTGGATCATGGTGGGGTCAGCCTGGTGAAGGGTGGGTGGAAGGGGAGAAAAGCAAAGTTTTCACCCCAGTTCAACTGGTACATTAAAAGAAATGCACAGCCTTGATTTATAGCCACAGTCACCACTGGTTTCAACTGTTCTGAGCAGAAGAATTACATTCAGCCCCTACAATTTGAAGTTAGAACCAGATCCATACCCCCACCTGATTTTTGGGTGGAAATAAGGTGGGAAACCATGAGAGTCTCCAAGGAGCAGCTCTTTGGGTGAGCATGGCTGAGCCATCCCACCTGGAGCACACATCAACAGCTCCCAGCCTGTGCAGTTTTCACCTGTCAGGCAGATGTGGCCTCCTGTGGGAGCTTCACTGTCAGCCACCCTGGGTGGCAGTGTCAGTGTCACACTTTTCCCAGGCCTGGTCCCCAGGATAGTTTCCACTGTGACTGAGGGAGGACTGAGCACCTGTTCTTCTGTCAGAAAGGAAAAAACCCAGGCTTGAAACAGTGTGTCTGTAGAGTTGGATATTGCTGCTTTTCTGAAGCATGACTTTGCCTAGTGCCCTTCTAGACCCGTGTGGAGGTTCTTCTGCCTGGGGTGAACTTCTCATGTCAGCTTGCCTTCAAAAACCCCCTCCCTCTGCCTTGAATTAGGATTCAGGATGAGAAAACATGTCCCTTTCCCCCAGAGAGATCTCTTCCAAGAAATTATTCTTTTTGTTGTCTCAGTCTGTCTGGCCTTTCTCATGGTTGGCTTGGCCTGTGTTCCACCACTTTCATTCTGACAATAAAATGCAGTTATCAGGTTTAAGTTGCTTTATGCCTTTACTGGAGTTTTACACTCCGATCTGGAAGTAAAATCACAAAGCAAATATTGCAGAGAAGGTTACAATAACACCCAGGGGATTTCAGTTTGACACAGACCTATTGCTGCTGCTCATCTAAGATCATCTAATCTCCCAACGTCCACCTATAATCACATCAAATGGATTTCACTGTTTTGATTGCTTTTGAAACAACACAGCTGTTGTGTAACAATCTGGGTGTGTGTGAACTGACACTTCTTGAGCACTTGAAGCAAGGAGCAGAAGAAGAGAAGGCGTCAGAAACTGGCTTGGTGAAGCCTTCTGTGGTGTAACCAGCAGAGCTGCCTGTGGGGAACACTGAGGTACACTGTGAGCGCTGGAAAGCTCAGTGAAATAATGTTTAGCAAAGTATTGTCACTGTCACTTCATGACCCATTAGCTCCTGTCCTGCTGGTTCAAGAGGGTGTAAAAGCCAAAGGTCTGCTCCCAACTGGGGTATTTTTGGGCTGCCAGTCACCCCATGTGGTGAGGGTGGGTGCAGGTTTAGTCCATGTGTGGGCTGCTCCAGGAGATGGGACTGCAGGGTGCCCTCCCCTGCAAGCCTGTTGGAACTCAGGACATCCCNTTCTTCTTCTTCTCTACCTCCATCTTCTGCTGTGATGTTGGCACTTTGGGATTGGTTTAGAGTAGAAGGTCACAGTCCAACATAGGTGATAGGTATTGGAAAGTAACTGTAAATATTGTACACGTAGTTTTTAGAGTAAAGACATAACACCACCCGGGGGCAGGCAGAGTGCCTGGAACTGTCCTGCTGGGTGGATCTCAGCAGGGCAGGAGAAAAATTTTTATAGGTAAGAAACAATAAACAACCTTGACACTGAGAACTGAAGAACTCCAACTCATTCTTTGAACGTGCGGGCCGAAACAGAGACTTTTCACATGTCTCGGGGCTGCAATAAACTGCAACCTTCTGAGACAAGCCCTGCACTTCCAGGCTGCATCTACCCCCAGTCAGCCTTTCACAGTCAGCCTGTCTGCTTGCCTGTGTGCCCACAGTGACCTGGGGCCACTGGCCAGAGAAGGGCCAAGGAGAGAGCAACCATCCTCTGCTGCCCTCAGAGGGGACCTCAGTGCTCATGTGGCAGGGCTGATCTGGTCAGGCTGTCACCTGCTGGCTCTCCAGTTCTGCTGATTCCAACTCCTGGAAAACGTGCAGCCTTCTTTTCTGCTTCCCACTGTTAACAGGTGAAGCAAGTTTCTATTTATAACTGTTTTCATGGACTTGCCAAGGGTTTTCTACTTTTGTGGTAAACACAGACTGACAGTGAGTATTGAAGTTATCCTTTTTTTTGTTGTGGCTTCTCATCTTTTTTGGTAGAGACATTGTGCAATGCACCTTTTGGAGTAAAGTACACACAGAGTGAGGTATTATTAATCAACCCAGCCTGTTGTTTCAATAATCTATCTACATCTGTGAATGAACTCAGTCCTGAAGCTGTTGAGGTGCCAGTCATTTTCCCAGAGAAATTACTCTCCTGGCTTTGCTAGCTGACAGCTCCATTCACAGCGTCTGCATGCATTTGAATGGGATTATGGCAGGATCAGCCTGATGAAGGATGGGTGGAAGGGGAGAAAAGAAAAAGAGAATATCTGACAGAATGTTCTGGGTTGGAAAAGACCTTAAAGATAATCTAATTCCAACCCCCCTGCCATGGCAGGGACACCTTCCACTAGAGCAGGTTGCTCAAAGCCACATCCAGCCTGGCTTTAAATACTTCAAGGAATGGGGTATCCACAGCCTCTCTGGGCAACCAGTTCTAGTGTCTCATTACCTACACAGAAGAGAATTTCTTCTGATACCTAATCTAAATCTACCCTCTTTTGGTTTGCAGCCATTCCCCCTTGTCCTACCATTACATGCCTCTGTAAATGTCCCTTTCCATCTCTCTTCTAGGCTCCCTCTGGTACAGAAAGACTTCATTAAGGTCACTCTGGAGTCTTTTCTTCAGGCTGAACAACCCCAAATTTTTCAGTCTTTCAATCCCAATTCCCAGACAGGTAAATGGAATCTAGTTCAGTCAAAGATCTGCTTTTAAACCCAAATCTAAGTTTACCAGAAATTCATCTGGAGCACGTTGGTAGCAGGAGGTTAGGAGCTGACTCCATGGGTTTATGTATTGGCAGGGTGGAGGAGCCACACTCTGCTCCCAACTCAGCTGCAGTCTCCTGCTTTTCTATCAGCCCTGACAGCCTGCAGCAAACCCTGCATGACATGTGCTGAGGTAAGAGAGAGGGAAAGCTTGGATCAAAGCTGTGTTTGCATGTTCTGGTAGGCTCTGATTGTTCTGGTTGTCTGACAGGTCACTTTTACACTCCTTGGGTATGTTTCAGAGGGAAAAGGGAGAGCTGTGCTTTGTCACAGGCGTGTTCAACAGTAACCTGCCAGCAGTGTGAAGGGTGGTGAGATGAGACAATGTGCTTTGTTAAGGAAAACCCACCTGGCAATGTGCCACGGACTCCTGGAGGCACCCTGCTCGCAGTGACTGTGCCACTGGGGAGGATTGGACCCAGCCTTCCCAAACCCACAGGTACCCTGTCTCCTGGCATGGCACCTCTGCCAGTGCTCCACGCTGCTTTGAGTGAGCCCTGCCCTCCAAACCTGTCACATTTGGGGCTGGCATCACCACCAGCTCCCCTGAGAGGGTAAACAGTGGTGCCTTGCCCTCCAAACCTGTCACATTTGGGGCTGGCATCACCACCAGCTCCCCTGAGAGGGTGAACTGTGACGGTGTTCACAGCAATCTTAGGGTGAGGGAAGAGACGAGGACCTGACTCCATGTTTCACAAGGCTGATTTATTATATTATGATATATATTATATTAAAACTATCCTAAAAAAATAGAAGAAAGGATTTCATCAGAAGGCTCTCTGTCCAAGCCAGCTGACTGTGATTGGCCATTAATTAGAAACAACTACATGAGACCAATCACAGATCCACCTGTTGCATTGCACAGCAGCAGATAATCATTGTTTATATTTTGTTCCTGAGGCCTCTCAGCTTCTCAGGAGGAAAAATCCTAAGGAAAGGAGTTTTCATAAAAGATGTCTGTGACAGTGAGCAATGGTGAGACGGGAACAATGGCCATGTGCTGGCAAGCAGCAGCCCTGGTGCAGCCTGGAAACCCTGTTCTTGTCCAAGAGTCTGATATGGCTTCAGGCACTTTCCCTCTGCCCTTCCAGCTTGCAGGGGAATAATTTCCTAAGGGAGCAGCAGAGCTTTCCTTCAACACCTGGTGGTGACAGAAATGCATGAGCTGGGGCTTTCACAGAGGGGGCAGTGGGTATTTTCCAGGTGATGGCATCACTTTTCCTCAGCCTGGCACTGAGATGAGGTGGGAGCTGTGGGCAGGTACTCGCATGTGCCCACAGAGATCTGAGTCGTTGCCCTGCAGGTTTTGGTGCCTCTGCAAAACTGGGTCATCTCCCAAGGCTGTGCCCAAGCTCCAGCTCTGGAAACACCAACATGTGTTTGGATTAGAACAGGCAGGCTGCCTACAGCCTCCCAGTTGGGATAGATGCTGGGGATGGCCATAGAGTCCAGTCCCCCTGTGGTCTCCTAAATGGGACCTCCTGTTCCCCTTCAGGGTTAGAGGGGCTCTTACGGGGAGCAGGAGCACTTTTGTTGGTTTGCTGGTTTCTGAGATACTTCCTTTTGCAAAGCTGTAGTTTCCCCTTTGTCATGGTTCAGTGGATAGCATTTGCAGTTCAATCAATAACAAAAAAATGTTATTGCACTCAGGTATAAATAACAAAGAGCTTAACTAGGATATGTTCAGACTGAAAAATGCAAGCTAGAGTGTTATAGATACAGGTCAGAGTGATACACAAGGGAAACCAAAGACAACTAAAGTATCTGACTAAATAAATAAACAGTAGGTCTCAGCCAGAGTTTGGATAGCACTGCTGAGTCTCAAAGTGTGCCTTTGGTTCCACATGTTTTTTCTTTTCTACTTTAGCTGCCAATGCGGTATCACCTAGTTCTGGGGGCAGAGGGAAGGAAGGAAGTCTCCTCCCTTCCCAGAGGTTTAAGCAGTCTGTGCCCTCTCCCTTCCCAGAGGTTTAAGCAGTCTGTGCTCCCTCTCTTCCCAGAGGTTTAAGCAGTCTGTACCCTCTCCCTTCCCAGAGGTTTAAGCAGTCTGGGCTCCCTCTCTTCCCAGAGGTTTCAGCAGTCTGTACCCTCTCCCTTCCCAGAGGTTTAAGCAGTCTGTGCCTCCTCCCTTCCCAGAGGTTTAAGCAGTCTGTGCCCCCTCCCTTCCCGGAGGTTTAAGCAGTCTGAGCACAGAAAGATGGCTGCTTCCATCTCCCAGCCCTGCAGGGAGCAGTGGCAGAAGCCAGGAGGGGATTTGGGGCAGGAGAGGGTGAGGAAGCAGGGCAGCTGCACAGCCCTGTGTCTGTGTTAGGAGCACCTCTTGGAGACTGGAGGTGAAGAGGGGAGGGGAGCTGACACCTGCTGGGTACCTGCTGGGTTATGTGGAGGGTGTGAGGTGGAGGCTGGGGTGCCCCATCCTCCTGCAAGCAGAGCTGAACAACAATGCACATCTCTGGCACAGCCCTGTTTGTAATATTTTGCAGCAGAATCTTACAAACCCCATCAGCCTTGGACCTGCTTGGGTGCCTGGTAGGCAAGCACTGTGGCGTCCTCATCCCAGTGCCCCTCAATGGCTGCTTTTTTCCCCTTAAACTCTTCTCATCATCCTGTGGTAGGTGCATACATGTCTTGCACATCTGTTTATCCCGGTCACTTCAGGATTTTGTGCAATTTGTCCCCATTGCAAAGAATTTTGAGCTGCTGTGGGTGTGCAAATATATCTTTTTGTCTCTCAACTAGAGCCTCTGTGGGCAGCAATTGTGTACAGTACAGCACAAGTGCAGTATTTAAAAAATAAACTGGCTACCTGCAGGCAAACAGTTATGCTGGCACATAGAAAATATCAGTGAGGTCCTCATATATGCAGGATCATCTGCCTTGCCCTGTTGTAAAGAAATCTCCTTGTTTGTGCATGGATGAGTGCCCTGTACCCTGGTGGTGCCTCACAACCATGTTTATGAGCAGCTCATGTTTATGAGCAGCTCTCACTCACGTGAGTGACATTCCATCAGGAAACAGGAGCAGTACTGGGCAATTAAGGTAATCAGCTCACAATGGGAAATGTCACAGCACCATTAACAAAATGTATAAACAGCTCACAGGCTGTAAATATTTTTCACATTGATTAACTTTAATTTGTGTTTCTGAGTCATTATGCCATAAGAATAAGATGAGAATTAGATCACAAGTCAATAAGATCGGGATAAGGAAAATGGAAGAATGTGCAAAATTTTCTCATAATGGATCATAAAAACAAGTCTCATTCTACCATGTAATGATTAGCATTGGCACATACAATAAGTATAAGAAGGTGATCTGTGGCATGACCATACAATTTGGCAAATGCAGGATAAATTCAGGATAATCCACACTGTCCACTTTTGAGGAGAGAGACCAGGAAACAGAAAGTGGGAAATGAGGGACCATTAAACCCTAACCCAAATGTCATTTGTCTTTAGATAACAGTGCTGATATCAAATGTGCAAGATTATTTACTCAGTCTTTTACTTTTGGTTTCACAAAGTCCAGATATGCCTTTAACGTTGAAGGTGGTGGTAGATTGTCAGCATACTGCTCCACCCACAGTGAAAACCACAGTTCAAATGAAATAAACAGAGGCTCAAGATTTTTCTGGATGACTGGTTGATCTTCATAAAAGTCATACAGACCTCAATGTGATGATAATGTGACACAGATATTTATAAAATAACTGTTGCTGTGCTTGTCTCTGTAGCTCCTTCTTTCTCTGATTTAGCCCTTATTGAAATGTCAGCAGCTATTTATTAACTGCTGTGAATTTATACAGTGTTTGGCTTAAAATATTGTCTCTTTAAATTTACCAAAACAGTGTGAAGTTATGGTCAGTACAGCAAGGATGAATGATGTTGTTAACTGTGTATTTCTCAGCCTCAGCCTGTGGATTTTAATCCATGATGTGTAAAGGAAACACTGTATTACAGAGCAAATGCAAGTGGTGTTTATTCATTGTGAGGGTGTGGGGGCTGGAAAATGTGACTGAGTCATAAAATCCCAAGCTTTCCCAAAATCTGGGTGTGTTCAGAAGCAGAGTTTTCATGCCTGTGACTGTGCATGAGACAACTAACACAGTCTCCTTTAATTCTGGAGAGACGCTTGAAAAACATCAATATTTTGAACCCAGTTTCTCACAAGGCAAGATGATAAAATCTTTTCATAAACCCTGTCTTTCCCAGTCCCTCTCCCTGGGCACTGGGCCTTTTGTTACTGAGGCCCATGGAGGCAATAATTGCCCCACAGATCTCTTAGCCCTGGATTTGCCAGTGGGGGATTTGTCAGGCTGGGAAATTAAGGCTGCTCTTCACTGCTGGAGTTCACTTCCAGCTCCAGCTGCACAAAACACAGCTGGTGCTCTCCCTGAGTGGACAAGCTCTGGCTGGGCATGGTCTTGGACACCCCTGAGGAGACTCACCCTAAATCCAGCTAAGCCCAGCTGGCAGTGCCAAGCTGTTCATCCCTGTGGATGGAGAGGCCCTGGCAGCAGCCAGGGCAGGGCTGGGCTCTGCAGGTGCTGCTGGCCCTTGGTTGCACAAAGAGCTGCAGGGGCTGGGGGTGGTGGATGCCCCTTCCCATCTGAGCCTGGCCAAGGAGAATGCTCAGTGCTATTGCCTCAAAAAAGTCATTATTCCAGAGGAGGCTCAGCTAGAGGCTCAGAAAACACCCTCCCATTTTGGCATGACTTGTCTCTATGCTGGGACTTCTCATCATTATGGGGAAATGAAATGAACACAAACAACACAAACTCTGAACCTTGGCCACTGCCATCCAAACTAAACAGGGTGTGGGCACAGTGATCCCACTTGGCTTTTTCTGCATCCTCCACTCATGGCTGGGAGGAAAGAATTAACCCCACTCCTGCTAAGCTGCCCTGCTCCAGGCAGCAGATGGGTGTGCTGCTGCTGGCATTGCTGCTGGTGTCCCTGCCAGCCACAGGCACAAGGAAGGAGGTGTCCCCTGGGGTTGGGGACATGCTGCCATTGTGTTGGGCAAGGTCCTGCTGGCGCTGACTGCACCCTGCGGGGCTGAGCTCTCTGTGCTGCCTCTGAACAGTGGGGAAGCTGCACACTAAATCCTGCTCTGATCCCTTGCCGTGTGGAGTCCTCTTCTCCCTCTGTTTTGGGCTATCTGTAGATGCTGTGGCTCCTGCATGTCCCCTCTCTCCCTTCAGTCCTCCCCTGTGTCACTGGTGTTGTTGTTTTGTGACAAGAAGGTGGTAACAGGGCCCAACAGTCTCCTCAGGCAGGTGTGTAACTCTCACAGGGTGTCTGCTGCAGTCATCCCAAGGAGTGACATCTGTCTTTGCTCTGAGCGAGTTGGGTGGCAGATCCAAGCTGTCACCCTAAATCACTTCTCATCTGCAGTCTTCTGGAGCAAGGACAGGGCAAATTGTTGTTGGATCCCCAAAATGTGCTATGTTTGTGCATCTGCTGTTGAGTTTCCTGATCTCTGACAGTACAGCCAGGGGAAGAGTTGCAGCTGCTCTGCCAGAGCCTCTGGGTGTCCCAAAAATCCCAGAGGTGTGCACCCAGCCTGCCCAGAGTCCCTTGGGCTGAGATGTCCAGGTTGACCAGAACTACCGCTGATGCTATCTCACAGCAGGGAGAAATATGACTATTTTTGTTCTGTATCCCCCTTTTTTGTCTGTTTTTGCCAAGGTAGGTTACTATTCTAAACATAACGGGTTTACGAGCTTCATCATCCATTTTTCTAATCTATCTGAGTGATTGTATTCCCACAGGTCCTGACAATGAAAAGCTGCTGATGGCAACAGCTCTGTGCATTGACCAGAAAGAGAAATGTGTTTAGGAGCCTAGAAGATTACATAAAAAGACATAAAAAGGTATCTCTCAGTACCCCAAATAACAAAGTTCTAATTTAGGAAAGTGTTTGTAGAAGACAGCCTGGAGGGCAAAGTCCTGGGGGAAGAGGTCCATTTTGTAAGAATCTTCACAGAAGACTGGACAAATTACTAGAGAAGGTATTAAGAGTGCCAGTCTGGAGAGTGCAATCTGCATTGCGTGTTGATTGATTGATTCTCATTGAAGTATTTTTATAAATAAATAAATAATAAATACAACTGCTGTTAAATGGGCCATGCTGTCCTTCTCTGAGCTGGCTTCCAGTAGAGTGAACAAGATGACCCAAGACAGAGTTTCTATTTCTGTGCTTTTAATGGCTGTTTGAGCTGAACTGAAGAAACCCATACTGGAAGAACAACTAAAGTCCTTGGCTTTTAGCCATCCACCTCTCTGGCTGTCTGCTTCTCTGTTCCCAGAACTTCCCTGAATTTAAGGGTTCCAGGCCCAGGCTGTGTAAGGGGAGCTGTGCCAGGAGCTGGTGGTGAGGAGCTGATGAGGGAACAGAGAGCTGCCCACCCAGCACACGGGGCATGACAGAGCCATCTGGCAGTGGCCAGGGAGCCCTTGGCCACCAGTGAGTCACCCTGCTGAGAGCAAAGTGCCAGCCTGGGCAGATGTCCTGCTTTGGCACACAGTGTGGCTGAGGTTTTAAAAAAGTGAATGGACCGTATGTGACAAGGAGTTCTGGAAAATGCTTGTGCACAACGGCTTGTTCCAATGAATGTTGGAGGTTTTTGGTATCAGGCAAGCATGAGCACTCTGTAGCACCAAACCCAAGATCAGAGTGGATTTAGCTGTCCTGTCTTAGGGCTTATGATACTGATTAACACCAATTTTCATGCTGGCTGACTCACAGCTCCTAAGCAATCATGTTGTAGGCTTGTTATTTTTCCCGAGTTCCTTTACCCATGCCTAGGATGTCTAACCAGTAGTATGAAGCACATTTGGACTCTCAGTAGGATGCTTCTTGGGGCAGTTTTCTTGCAATTGGCCAATTCTTATGGGCTAGAAAAACGAAATCTGTAAGGATTTAGGCCTTGGTGTTTGGCGGGGTTTTTTACAAACCCTGGGTCAGCAGGCACTGGAAGAGGTTGTCCTGAGAAGGGGTGGATGCCCCATCCCTGGAAACGTTCCAGGGCTCTGAGCAACCTGTCCAGTGGATGGTGCTTATTGCAGGGGGGCTGGATGAGATGACAAGGTGTCTTCCAAACCAAACTCTTCTGTGATTCTCCACATCCACTTTCTCATTCATGTCTGTGTTTAGTTCTGGGCTTTATCAGTGGTGACTGTGTATCCCACATCGCTTCCATACCCCAGTATTTCTAACACCAACACACACAAATTAGCAGCTGAGCTTCTAAAACTGATCTGAACATACATGTTTTTACAAACTCAGGTTTCACTTGCCTTTGGTTTTGATTCTTAAAAGATATCTGCTTTGAAGCACTTCTGAGCTCCGGGAACTTAATTTTGTTTTAATGAGAGTCCAGATTGTCTTAATTGCATGATACTTGGCACTGTTAAGAAAAACAGCAACAATCATAAGACCTTTGCCAGAGGTGTACCAGAACCTGTGGGTTGTTTTTTATGTGTCTTACTCTCCAGCCTAGTTTTCAGGAGTGGCTGACTATTATTACTGCTTTCCAGTTAGTGGACATGAACTTTAGTCATGAGTAACTTTGTTTTCTACATCTGATATGACACACAGTACCTGGAAATTCTGTTTATTTTTTAAGGATAACATGAAAAACTGCTTTGTCATAGTTGACTCAGAGCCTCAGTATTTATCATCATGGTGCTAAGCCCCATCAGTTAATTTAATGCTCACACGTGAGCACGTGTGTTTGTGGGTACACATCACTGCTAGCAGATTTCTCCTGCCCAGTCCTTGCTAATTACTCTGTCCATTAGTTCAAAGTCTGAGGGATGGGGGAAGGCAGAGATGATAACTAATCATGAACTGGAAAGCTTGTGCTGTTTGGATTGTGTGTCAAGAAACAGGCTAATTTTTGGTTATACTCCATTGGAGCTGGATTCAGTGCCCACTGGACACAATGGACTTGGCTTTGTTGACTTCAGCAACATAGGATACAGCTTGTGAAGGCTGACCCACCTCCAGCTCAGACAAAATGCCCCCATCTTTAATGCCATGAGGTTTCTCTTCATGGCTAAGTATTTCCAGGCTCTTTCCCATTATTCCAGTGTGATTCCCCTTTGCTGGTAAGTCACCAGCACTTCTTTAAAGGGGCTGGGGAGAATGATGTCAAGTGGCCCAGCTGGGCTTCGTTGGGAGGGAGAGGCAGCAGTAGGGCTGAGGAAATTGGAAGAGACTGTGATAGTTACATCAATGTGTTATAGAAAGGAGAATCACCCTTGAAGAAGAGTTAAGTGGGCTCTATGGTGCCTCCTTTGTGTTATATAAGGCCTAGAAATGCATTATCACATTTTTATTTTCTCATCTAGAGGGATGGAACAGTGACAGAAAGATTTGATGGGACATGCCCCCTATGGCAGTGGCCAAGACAGTGCTTATATGTTGATTCTCTTACTGGCTAAGAGAGCAGGTGGTGACAGAAACCTAGCCCAAAAGGTATGATTACTCCTCATTTCTGTATGTGTTCTCTAGGCAGCAAGTACCTTTTCTTGTGCTGATGCTGTGCAAAATTTTAGAGAGGCTTTATTTATTTTTTCCTGATTTTTTTGTGAATCATTTGACTCAGCTGCAGTTTCTTTCATGCCCTTGTATTTTTCTAATCCATCCATGAAAAGGTAAATAATTTATATCAGTGTGACTTCCAAAGGAATGTTTGTTAATTAACTCAAGCTACCTCTATTATTTGCTTGTAGCCATTGAATTGGTAGTAGCTATGGACGGACATAATGGACCTCTCTGAGCAATCATAGTTTTATTTCCTTCTGACAAAAACCAGCCCAGTTTAATAAGTGTTTGAGCCTGGGCCTTGGTTTTGTTACAAAATACTCTTAATATGCCTTAGTTAGCATTTGGTGGGGGCCTAGGGAAGGCAAAGCATTTTTTGTAGCTGTGACTCTGGATAGTGAGCTGGGCTAGTCGGCCTGTTAATTATGGACAGTGGCATGAATGGGACTGACCCTCAAAACCATTTTGATTTTGCAGATTTGTTAGGTCAACAGATGTGTGAAATAACTTTTTTTTTTGTGCTGCTTGGCTGCAGTTACAAGGAAGTTCTGTCCCTCTAAGTGTGAGCAGAATGGAATTGATTTGGCTTTACCCCATCTCTTATTAAAGGCATGTAGCTCTGGCATGTGAGACTTGCCATACATAGCTTAAAAGAACACTTTTTCAATATAAAGGTGCTTATAAAGGTGACTATTCCTCCAATTTCTCAAGTGCTCCTCCTCCCTTCTTCAGTGTAATCTCTCCTGCTGCTGCCTAAGGCTTTCATTATCCTAGGAATATGATCTCAGCCTGAAATCCAAACCAAGATGTAAACAAAAGAGCAAGTGGCAGAGCTGTTGGTTTGGGGGTTGTTTTGTTTTGTTTTTCCTTGGCCTGTGTGGGCTGTTTCTGGAGAAGTCACCCTTGTGTTTAGCATCTTGTTTCAATTGCTGAGGTGTTCCATGTCTTTGAAGGGTTACCCTGCACTTGCTTGCTTGCTGTTCCTGATCACCTCCGTTCATTGCTGACACTTACCTGGCTCATTTTATCAGTGTGATCTGGAGGTGGGGGCAGGAGGAGGAACCGTGGTGCTTTCCTAGCCTGCCATGACAGGGATC
>WBNQ01067467.1:2137-14843 GCA_013401375.1 Spizella passerina | reverse complement strand
CCAACCTTACCCAGTCTGTGATTCTGTGACATGGGTGCATTTTATAGAGATGTAAATTTTGTGGTGTAAGCTGCATGCTTCCTTTTCCTAATTTTCTTTTCCATCTGTACATGGTTTCCTTTCCATGCTTTACTTCCTCAGTTATTTGTTAGAATTCATCTTTATAACTGTCCCATGGGGGGTTTCCACACATATCACAAACACACACGTTGCCTGTATGTGCCTGACACGAAACACAGCTCTGCATTTCACACAGGTTGCACCAGCCCTGACCGATACTGGAGTCGCTGTGCTGTGCTCGGGAGCTGCTTGGGAGCAAGGGCAAGCCTGGGGCACTGAAATGTTTGGTGTTGCAACACCTCCTGTGTGCTGCACCAGTTCCAGCTCTCGCACTCCTCCCCGCTGACAAACTCTACAGGAATGCGCCAAGCCAAAGTCTCAGGGTTTCTGTTTAAGTTTTCCCTTTTATTTTGACTTCTTGAATAAAAGAAGATAAAGAGATGCACAGTTTTCTGGGCTTCTAAATGGGCTTCTAAATACACCGTGCTGCTGGTGTATCTCCAAAAATTAGCCACAGAATTTTAGGTGGGAGAGCTCTCTTCTCAGAGAGCAGATACTTGTGTCCTGCATACATTAAGAAGAACAACAAAATCATTAGCTGCTCCCAAAAGCTTGGGCTAAGAATTTAAAACATGCTGTCCAAGAAGATATGAAGGTTTGAAAGACAACTTATATTGTGGCTCCTAGTGTGGTCTTCTAGGCAGCACAGAAATGCAAACAACGTATGTTATGAAGCTCTCTTGAAAAAGCAAGTGCAAATCATATGCTGTGTTTGTGTTTCTTGTGAGATCTTCCATAATTGTTTTGATGTTAGCCTGATCAGTTACTGAGCTTTTATGAATTGCTGCTGAGGGGTTTCTTTCTGCCTTATAACTGGCTGATCAGTGATTTAAAGTCAAGTGAAGGCTGGAATTTCAAATTCTGCAAGATATTTTGCACTTGGGAATGTTTTCAACCATTGCTTCTAACTTGCATACTTGTCTTCTGTAACCTGGAATAATGTTTTCTTTCTTCAGTCAACACCATCATTGAAGTAATGATGTTAAATTAGTCATGATCCAGTAACTTACAGCATGGGATGTTTTGTCAGCACAGAACATTGTATGTTTTAGATTGTAGGGCAGGAGTCCACTCACTCACTTTGTTTTTAATTTTAAAAAATAAACAGCACAAGTTGGGATGCTTTCTGAAACTAACAAAAATAGAGGAAGCAAATATGATTTTCAGGGTTCCAGCTCAAAGGGGCAAAGGTCAAAGGCCTGTAATGGATTGAAGTTATTAATTAACAACTACTTACTGGATTTTTCCTAATTTATGACTTCATGTATTATTACTCTTTTGGTAAAACATCATAAACATGCCCCGTGAGTAATCATACAGTATGAATTGACAAAAAAAAGCTTAGAACACAACAGCTACAAATTAGTAGAGTCTCTTCTTGACTGGAGCAGGTCAGAATTTACTCAACAAAGCCCTTTGTTTAAAGAATGACTTCTCAGTTGTTTTAATAAAATTGAGGAATCCCCCTGGGAGCTGGACAGGAGCTGGCTCTGCCAGGGTGTGCTGCCCATGCCTGGAGCAGGGCACAGCTGTAGTGCTGGGGGCTGAAGGGCAGCCCCACAAATAGGCCAGAAATCAGCTGCATCCTTATCAGGGACACTCTGTGTGGCTCCCTGTGTGACTGTACTGCAGGTGTGGGTGAGGGCTCTGGGGCCATGGCCATGCTGAACTGACTGGGACACACTCTGCAGGGCCAAGGAATTGCTGGGCAAGGTGGGGGCCCTCACGGAGATCCCCAAGAGGCCTGTGATGATGGACATTTGTCTGAGCTTTTATTTAAACAAGACTGTGCAATTTGAACAGAATATTGAACCTCAATTACTTTGAGAGCATCTGCTTCCCCACTAGTCTGCAGAATTTATTATTTAGCCACCCTTTAGAACCAGGGCATGATGAATGTTTGTATCCCCTCTAGCAGGAGGGGAAAGGGAGAGAGGCAAGTCTGAAAAGTGAGTATGGAGTCAGGAAGGTGAAGACCAAAGGGCTTGATGAGGCTTTTTCTCTCCCTGGCATCTTGAAAACTTTTCTGTGTAGGGGGTAACCTACAGTCCATCTTGTTCTGATTCAGCCATATTTCAATAATAAATGCAATTTCAGTGTGAGAGGCTGAAACATGCCTGGAAATCAATGTTAATTAGACAGTGGCCATTTTACTTGTGGGAGGTTTGATCTTGGACAGAATCCCCAAGGGATCAGGATCCTGCAGGAGGTGGATTTCCATATCTGCCTGATTGCCTCTCTGCCTCCCATCATCATGGCTATTTGCAGTCACTAATAACCTCACAACTTGCCTGTAAGGCATTGTCTTTGCCTTATGGATTAGAAGCTGAAGTGCTGTACAGACAAATGACTTGCCCAAGGTCACGCAGGAAATCGCTGTGTGAGCCAAGAACTTCAAAACCAGCATTTCTGAATCATGGCTTTAACATCTCTGCACCAGCTTTAGCTTGGTAAAGGCTGGGTCCCTGCACAGAAGGAAAGAGCAGAAAAAATCCCAAAAAAGCACAAAACAAACCAAACCCCATGTTCACATTCTTTAGTGAGAAACAGTGCCTCTAACTCAAGCTTTTCTCTTATGTTGTGACCCTTCATATTTCCCCAGCTGTCAGTTACTCTGAAGATCCTTTCCCACTGTGTTTGCTTGATAAATGAGTGAACCTTCAGGGTCACAAAGCTTTCTTGCCCGCTGCCTCTTGGATTTTTCTATGTTTTCTTTTCCTTTTGGTGGTGTTGGAGGGCGGGGAAGGGAGGGACCTCAGGGGCAGGCAGCCAAGGGTGTGAGCAGTGCCAGGTTACATAATGGCTGTGCTGACATGGATTCTCGTAACTGCTGCCTATTCCTGCCCTGCCAGGAACAGCCCATCAGGCGGCACGTTTTGAAAGTCTAATCAGCCGAGACCAATAATCTGTTGACCCATACAGGGCTGCAGGTGAAACTCTGCTCATATGTGTGTGTGTTTTCTGAGGGAACTTATTAATTAAATGTAATAATATTTAATTATCTTGGTAATAGGTGGCTGGGAGCTACAGGAGTCTGGTGGAGCACATGTGGGAGGTTGGGGAGGTTGGTGTGATCACAGTGCAGGAGGGAGGGCACAGGCTGAGCTCAGGGGGGATGCAGGGAGCTGCTCCCAGGAGTGCCTGACCCCAGGGGCAGGATGCTAGCGATCCCTGGTAAGCAGTGCCTCACTTTGCTCACATCTGCTCAGTAAAGAGTATGATTCCTTCTCATTTTTTTTGTCTACCACCTCTTTTGTTTATTGATGGTCTGCAGGAGTGGAGTTGCAGGTATTTTGAAGTGCCCAAGCAAATCATCTGTGCTGGTTCAAGCTTTAAATCCATCTGAACACGCTGGATACACCACTTTCTGATGTCCACAGGATTGGAAACTTTATCTTAATTTCAGTAATTGCTTTAAACCGATGCTATCCTAAATTTTCTTCATTAAGCAGTCTAGCTCTTTAACTAACCAATGAAGCAAACCCTGATATCTCATTTCTGCATTTTTCCTGCCCACTTTGAGTTCATTAATTTATCCATGCCTCCTCCTTGTCACAATGTCAGAGAAGCAGCTCAAAGCTTAGTGCTCTGAAGGTGACTGTTCAAAGGAACAGCTTGATGGACATACTGAAGTTTAGATATATATTTTGAAGTCTTCTACCAAAAAAAGACATTAGGTTCTGAAAGCCAAAATATCATTATGGAATCGTTTTGGAGAAAATGAAGTTTGTTTATGGATTTTTTTTTGAACTATCATGTTTGTAGTGGTGTATACCTGTGATAGAGTTGCAAGTGATTTCCCTGTCTGGGATTCTTTCACAGGCTTTAGCACTGAGCACATCTCTGCACTTTTCCTACATCATTCCTTGGTTTTAAGAAATTTGTGCTTTCAGCATTTTGGCCATTGCACTTCCATCAGGGTGATGTGAAGAGCAGGTGAATTGTTTGGAAGTGCTCTTGACTCAAGCTTTGCTGGGGAAGTGGGGCTGGAAGGAGCCAGAGGGCAGAGGTGGAGGTGCTCAGTGGGACTCAGAGCCCCTTCCTCTGCTGGGGCAGACCTCACCTGCTGTGTCCCTGGGGGAGAGGAGGCTTCATCTGGGCCTTTTGTGTTGACACAAAAGAACTTTGCATTGCTTAACTGCCTTATTTGAGACAATACTTCACCTCATGGGGAATGTCTCCGACATGACACCGTGATTTGAAACATCTGTTTTGCCTTTGTGGGCTGCATGCAGAGGGATGTTGTCCACTCCTCCTTGGTGCGAAAGGGTGTGCAAGCTTGCCAGAATCCAGCCTTCTGCAGACACTAAAGGTTGCTGTGCAGCACTTGTGGAGAGTATCCAAATCTTGATTTTTGCAGGCTGATGTCAACCAACTCAGACCCATAAAACCAGCAACAATAGATTGTTGTTTTCTAGAATTTTCATTTAATCAATCAAAAAACCCCTAAACATCTGCTGTAATGAAGATTTTGATATTTCTCAGATAATGGGAAGGGTAAATACTTGTGCAGTAGGGATGAATTATACTCTAAACATCATCTGAAATTTTCTTTTGATGTAGTTTGTTGAAAGAGCTCCATTCACTGGTAGAGCAAATTTCTAGGCTATTTGTGATGACTCAATCCTGAACTAAAAAAAAGTCAATTGGAGCAACTACACCAAGAGAAAATGTGACTACCCTACTGGGAAATTCTGTATTCAGTGCAGAACGACTTGTTTCATTACTTATTGAAATAAAAAATATTTAATGTTCTACTAATCTCATGCATAGAAGCTAGTGTATATATTGGTTTAGAGAAAGTGTATTTATGGATGTGAAGGGAGTAGGACTGGAAGGTCTTTGAAAGAATTTGCTGTTTGGCTCACTACAGGTATGGCTGATATGGCTGATGCACACAGCACACTTTGGTTTCACTATGACTTAAAAAAAATTTCCATCTTTGACCAAGAAGTGACCAACATCAGTTTTGGTTTTTTTTTTCCTGACAAGTCAGCAATTCCACTTCCTCCTTTGCTCTCCACAAGGAGCAAATGCCATAGAATCATAGAATGGTTTGGGTTGAAAGGGGCCTTAAAGATCATCTTGTCCCAACCCCCTCTGCTATAGGTAGGGACACCTTCCACTAGACCAGGCTGCTCAAAGCCTCAGCCAGCCTGGCCCCGAACACTTCCAGGATGGGGCCATCCATAATTTCTCTGGACAACCTGTGCCAGGCATNTCTCATATGGAGGTATTCCAGCCCTTGCATCTTCTCTGTGACCCTCCTCTGGACCTGTCTTATGCTGGGGACCCCAGAGCTGGATGCAGCACTGCAGGGGGAATGTGTCATGAGAGTGGAATAGAGGGGCAGAGCCACATGTTGGCCACACTTTCGATGAAGCCCAGGACTTCATCAAACTTCAACAGTGGTTGACTTTCTAGGCTGCAAGGCTGCATAGGCAGGTCGTGCCTGGATTTATCTTCACCTGGTGCTGTGCAGCTGGCTGTGGGCTGGTGGGGCTCTGGGGGTTTTGCTGTTCCAGCAGGCACTAATTACCTCCTTAAGAAAAAGATTATCAGTGATTGTCACGGACATATTTTATGAAAAATTCTTTCGTTAGGATTTTTTTTCTCCTGAGAAGCTGAGAGGCCTCAGAAATGAAATGTAAACGATTATCTGCTGCTGTGGAATGCAACAGATGCATCTTTGATTGGTCTCATGTGATTGTTTTTAATTAATGGCCAATCACAGTCCAGCTGTCTCAGACTCCAGTCAGTCACAAGATTTTATCATTCCATTCCTTTCTATTCCTTGCTAGCCTTCTGATGAAATCCTTTCTTCTATTCTTTTTGTATAGTTACAATATATAATTTTCTTTTAATATAATCTATATAATAAAAAATCAGCCTTCTGAAACATGGAGTCAAGATTCTCGTATCTTCTCTCGTCCTGGGACCCCTGTGAACACCACCACAAGTGATGGTCTGGAGACACTCCAAATTAAGTATTGTGGGCTTGCCCATGACCATACCCTTCAGAAAGAGGTCCTAGTTCATGAATTACTGTGTCATGCATCTAATGCAGGACAGGGCCTGCCTAGTCACAGGCCTGATGGGGCTGTGTGTGCAGAGATGCCTTGGCTGGCTTTGCAGGAGCTGGTGCTGGCCCTGGAGGCTCTGCTGTTCCAGCAAGGCATTGGGGGGCTGGTTCCACACTCTGGATGGCTTTCAGATCCCAGCCAGGCAGGAGCCATGTGGGTGCCTGGGACTCTCTTGGCTCAGGACTCTCTTTTGGCTGCTCCAAACCAAGTAGAGACAGAGCTGTTGATAGAAACAAGAAATGCTTTGCACCCACATAAAATGGTTTCAGCGTCATCCTTCTTACTTCACCTGGACTACTCCACTTCTGCTGAGTGTGAACAACTCCTTCTGGCTGCCTCAGTCTGAGAATGGCCAGCTTGCCTGCTGCCTGGCTGGTGGGTAGGAGGGTGTACGAGTGAGGGGTGTGCCTGTTTGATGCTGTGGTTGTACCTGGCCCCAGGGTGTTTTGTTCTTCTTGGGGCTCCTGGGCCAGCAACTCTGGCTACATGGCCATGCCACAGCAAGTACATGCTGGAGATATAAATTATAGAAACAAATTCTATCAGAGCTTGAAATAACTGTCATGCTTCAGGGCATCCAAGTTACAGTTTGAATCTGATTGGATTTACTGCCAGTCATGAGAACTGATTCTGGCAGGACTAATCAATACTGCCTCTTAATTCTCTTGAACGGTGTCAACACATTTGTGCCTAAGAGACATTCCTGTGTTAAAGCACGGCAATCAAAATAGCTCAGTGCTGGATGAACAAACTGAGAGAGCTAAATACACAAATCTGTGTGCTTGCTCAGCCATGATGAGAACCATTTGATCCGATTTCAGCTCTGGAGTGAAAACACACTCTTCTCAGAGGCAGGTGATCTTGTCAGTCCAGGTAGCTCTAGGCAGAACAGAGGTACTGTGTGTCTGCTTGTGCTACCTAGCACCTGGTGGCAGGGAGAAGCTGTGCAGGTACCTTGTGGCCTGGATACCACTGGGAGAGATGGAGCCCTTTTAAACATGGAGACTCTTGTATCCACTCTGATTAAACCTGCCTTGTCCATCTGTTATGTGCATGTTGGTCATAAGGAGCTCACTTGAAGGTCAGGATTGGAGACTCTTCTGGGTAAGTATGTCCAGCAGTGCCATGGTGAGCAGCCCTGAAGAGCTGCACCAGTTTGTCTGGACTCTGTTTTCTCTCCAGGAGTGGCCAGGTGAACGGACACTGTGGGGGAAGGCAGAGCAAGGCAGGTGTGCATAGTACTGCTCCCCTCGTGTTCACAGTAACTTCCTGAAAGTCACCCCAGAATTTCTGTCATGCACTTGGTCAGGGTTTTTACAATATTATGTGATCATATGGTTTTACAGTCTTCTCTGCCTTCATGGGGAACTCCCCATGAGTCAAGGTCTTAAACAGCAAATCACCTCCATGAACAATACAATGTTTCCCACTTCCCTTCTCCCTCACTTTGTGTCCCTTACCCTCAGAGCTGGGTTGGCAGGGACAAGAGCCTCAGCTCCTGGCTTGATGCAGCCTGGCCAGGGCCTGCACAAGTGGTTCAGTCAGGCCCAGCATTGCAAATGATGCAGTGCCTTCAGGTGGGCTTTGGGACAGGTAAAGAGGAAACCTCTGCATTTAGATATTGCTGCTGCTCTGCGCTATAGATCTGGGACCTCGCTGTGCTAAGTGATGCACAAACAAATGTCCCAACTCCTGGCATGCTGTTAGCGAAAAGAATTCTGCCATGAGCTCAGGTAGGAATCAAACAGACACATCTACATTCTCTGGCTTTGCTAGCACAGGTTTGTCAAGTCCCTTAAGGAAGTGAAGCAGTTTCCAGAGACTCTGCAAAACTGCTCTGGCAGGTATTTTATTAGACATCTTTGCCAGGAAACTGAAGAAATACCATGATATGGTAAGGACACTTAACTGTCTTCCAGTATCAACATAGTGTGAACAAATAGCCAACTGACACAGAGCTGTATGAAAAGATACACATCAAATACATGCTTATGTGTAACAGATGATGGATACTGGTCATAACCTTAAGCATAAAACAATATGTTGCTATCTGGACCAGAATAATTGTAACAAAAACTCTTCAACTGCATTCTGAGTATTCTTCATTTCAATGCTGTTGAAAGTCATATTGTAGCCAGCTTTACAAATAAGAAAAAGATCTGAGTCGTAAAATGAAATTCTTGTTATTTTCCCCGTCTCTTCTTGAAGTAAGAGTGGATCCCTTAGTACTGATCAGCATTTTGTCAGCTTATACTTTTATATAGCATTCAGTGAAGACTTGAAATTCCTTTTTAAAAGGAACAGATAAATTAAAAGAAAAACAGGGTGCAGAGCTTTATCTGCTTCAACAATTGATGTTAGTAAGTGTGAACAAAAAGTCACCTGAAATTTCTTGCACTGCCTAATTTGCATTTCTGGGATTTTTAGAATAACCAAATATGCATCTTGTAACGTGTAACTGAATTCAGTTCATGCAAAGAACGTGTTACAATTTTTTTTGTTTTGTGACTTTCAAATTTGCTGTCTTTCTGACAGAAGCATATAACTTTTCACATTAAGATAGGCTCTCTGGTCCCTTCATTGTCTGAATAAAAGGCAAAAGCTGACACTTTTGTATTATGATATTTATACTGATGCACCTTTTGATGCAAAACCATTTTCTTTCCCTACTTAACAGGCAGCTTCCTTTATGTGGTACTGAGAGCTAGACAATGAACCCCAAGTGATTGTAATACTCTCCAGACACTTCAATTATGTCACTTTTTTAGATTTCTGATGTGGAACAGGATCATCCAACCTGCTTGAGCAGCCATCCTCCTCACTTTCACAACATTTAAAAAGTTTTCTTGAAAGGTGAAGTTGTTTCAAATGCTCTAAATGTTGAACCAGGAATGTCTGGATAAATCAAATACAGAGATGTCTTATTTATCATGAAACGAATGAAGTTGTGATGGATTCTTGTATCATGAACAAACTGGTTGTCTTCCCATCATCCTGGAGGTGCCCCAATTTCATAGCATATACCTCTGGGGCAGAAGGAATTCAGCACGTGAAAGCTGAATGTGTTGAAAGTTCAGTTGTGTTTTTAACTTTAAAAAAATGTTTGTGGAAGAGCAGTTGGGCATACTCTGATATGAAGGAATGATGAGCAGTGGCCAAGAATACAAAGGTCCTTTGGCTTTATTGCCTGGCTCTGGCATAATTGTGCACTGGGGCTCTCCAGGAGAGCTGGGATCTGCCTCCAGGCCAGATGCCACTCATTTATTGGAAACTACACCTGCCTGTTGCAGAACTGTGGAAATTTGGCATGCTAGCTTGTTTTGTTGAGAAATGGTGTGGCTGCAGGGCAACGACCAGGCTTTCTAAAGCACTGTGTAAAGTCGAAATCAATGGGTAGTCTGGCACTGTGGCACCCAGAGCCTCCAAGGATTGTGATTCAGTCCCAGCTGAGGGGTGGTAGTCATGACACGGACATCACTCCTGTTCTCATCAGTCTGGCTGAGGGAGATGGGAGCAGCTGTGCTGTTATGCCTCACCAGTGCTGGTGGGATATCTAGGGGAGGGCCCTGACAATGAGCTTGGCTTGGCCCTCTCCTGCCTCATGTCACTTAACCCAGCTCTTCCACCTCACTGTATGCTCAGCTTGTGGATTGGACTCTGCACAAAGAGCTCTATCTGAATTCATATTGAGCATCTTCTAATATGGGCTTATCCCATCATGTAGAAAGAATAGAGGTTTTTAACTGAAGAAATAGAAAAGAATGTGGTGGTTGCATTTTCAGCTATAGGAAATGTAGATGTGGTATTAGGACAAAGAGTGTTGCAACTGGCCATTGTTGGTGGCATCACTGAATGAGATCCAGCTGGGTTAAAGCTCAACACTGAATGAGATCCAGCTCTGGCTTTTCCACCAAAGCAGGTGCCTTTTGTCCTTGCATGGTGGGCCAACAGGCTGGGAGTGCTGGAGGCTGCTGCTGGCCAGCTCTCTTTAGCACCTTCCTCCTTGAAAGCACCCCTTTTGTTAAGGCCCTGGGGAATACAATGAGGAAATGAAACAGGTAAATATATCTTTACTCATCGTCCTGTTGCTGTGAAGGGAATTTGAATGCACTTTTGAAATCTGCATTGACACAATTCCACAGAGTCTGAGGTAACAAGGATCAACTTCTGTTGTGCTAGGATGTGAGTCTTGAGATCAGCATGGCTGTGAGCCATTTGAAATATTTTACTTGGTATGGGGAAGAGATGAATACCAAGGTTATATGGCAGGTCTAGCTGAATAAGGACTCGAGTTAATCTCTGCTGAGGATTTCCAAAGGGAAGTATTTATCCTTGTGCAAAATGTCTGTACCTGATATGTCTGACCTTGGGTGTAGTATATTTCTCCTCTAAAACACAAGATTTGAAATGCTGCTGTTCTGATTTACCAGGGTTTTTTTTCGCCTGGGAAGAACAGGTGTGGGTGTACTTCTGCTCTGTTTCAGTGCACCACAGTGAGAAGTGAAGGCAAGCAAAGCAAGGCCCTGTTGAGGGGTGAGAGAGGGGAGACAAGTGTATTATGTGTGGTTCTGCCTGGAGTTCAAGTTACAGCTTCTGACCCTGGAGTGGCTTTATTGGGTAGGTCAAAGTGTGTGCAATTGGTCTGCCAATCAATAAATCTCAAATGCATTAAAAATGTAAGATAGAACTCTTCCACCTAGAAATTGTTCTTATAAAACTGTGGACACATACACAGAGAAATAAAAAGCTTTTGGGGGGAATGTCTATATCCTCTGGATATCACTGTAAAATCAGAAGTCATCAGTCTCTTTAATTTTTATTAAAAAAAAAAAGCCTCTGTTTAATAGTTTAACAATGTCTTCAGAATTCATTAGGTTATGGTCTCAGAGCATAGGAATGAAATTATTGAAGATTTTAGCTTTGCTAGAAGCAGAGAGGGTGGCTCAGCCAGTGGGCTACTGCAGACCTTATTTCTCACTACAGCAACCTGAAAGGAGGCTGTAGTGAGGCAGAGGTTTGCCTCTTCTTCCAATAACTAATGATAGGATGACAGAGAATGGCCTAAACTTGCACCAGAAGATGTTTAGATTGGATGTTAGGAAACATTTCTTGACGAAGAGGATTGTCAACCACTGGAAGAGGCAGCCCAGGGAAGTGGTTGAGTCATCATTCCTGGAGGTATTTAAAATATGTGTAGATGTGGCACTCGGGGACATGATTTAGTGGCGGACTTTAGTGGCAGTGCTGGGCTAATGGTTGGACTGGATGATGTTTAAAGGTCTTTTCCAACCTAAATGATTCTATGACTCTAATTCTATGCTCTTTCTGAAGGTTTTCAACATCTAAGGAAAAATGAGGAAAGTATGTGTACACGACAAAGCTGAAAGCAAGGTCCCATGCAAGGGAGCAAGAATATACTGTGGATGTTCTTACAAGACAATTTTGAGCTGAGAAACTGTGGTGGATGGAAGGATTCTGTTTTGGAAGAAAAAAAACATCCTTATTCTCTTCTTTCCTGTAATCCAGATCAAAATTTTTAATGACCTGAAAGTTCAATCAGACTTATGCTAAAAGCAAACCCAAGTAGTGAGGTGGAAATGCATCACTCTATGGGGTTTCCTTGTATGTAAAAACAGAAAGTCTGAGTTGATTTTTGGCATGCAAAGCAGAAAGCAGAAACAAATTGTGAAGGGGGTGAGAGTCATGAGATGGCTGAGCATAGCTTTGCTGAAACTCTGTAGTACTGGAAGAATAAAAAATGGGGGCTTCACACTCTTCATGGGGTTATCCAAGAAGGCTGTTAAGAGTCTGGATAAAAAGGTTGCAGCAAAATGAGAAATGAAAGGGTGGATGTGTGCACACTAAGGAAAACTTAAAAAAACATGGTTAGAATGAAAAAGAAACTAATCTACATTCTTTGATTAGGAATGGAATTTTCTGCTGTTTCCCAGACAATGCTGGCATCATGTGGCCATTTTATTTAGCTTGCCTTGTACTAAAATATTTCTGAAAAATCGTTGCTTTCTCAGCATCTTTCTGATTGGGATTCCTTAAAAAAAAAAACAAAGCTCATGAACACACACAATTCTCATGGTGTGAATCCTGGGGATGTCCTGTGCAGGGCTAAGAGTTGGACTCAATGGTCCATCCAACTCAGAATATTCTGTGACTCTGTGACTGCTAAACTCAGCTGCGTGCCTTGCCTGGATGTCCTGTGACACTATCTCCTTTTTCTAGAAGACATGAGGAGTCTTCAATTGGTCATTTGGGGTCTTTTACTTTCTGACCACTGAACGACTTTTTAAAGTGATCAGTCAGCCTCTTTTAACACACAGAACAGTTTTTAGTTGTGCTTGGCTTTTGAATCTAAATCAGAGGAAGAAATTGCTGTGTGCATGGCAGGCTGCGGTGGGAGTGTTTTCCCACTCTGGGGACGTTTGTAAGGAGGGGGAACAATATTAAAGGACAGTTATTATTCCCAAATAGGAAGAATGTGGGGTGCA
>WBNQ01067466.1:0-12842 GCA_013401375.1 Spizella passerina | reverse complement strand
ACCTCTGTTTCCTTCCTAGCACATGGCTTGGGTGTATTGGGTGTAGTGATAAGAATTGAGGGCATGGCTACTGAATGTGGGAAAAGTTGTTGGGGGAATAAATGTCCACACAAGCTAGAATGAGCAGCTAGCAAAGGAAGAAAGCTTATCATAACAATCCCCTCAGTATTTCAATAACTATTTCATCTTGCTTATGTGAATCCCAGTCAATGGCTGTCCTCCCTCCTGGCCTCACTCTTCACACTTGCAATGATGCTCCATAAGTATTTACCTATTTTGCCACAAATCTGCCTGCCAACAACACACTGGGGGCTCATTGCACTGGTTCAATACTAGAGTATTGAACTATCTTCTTCAGAGTGCTCATAATGAAGGCAAAGAGTTTACCATTCTCATGCATAAAGAGGAAAAAATAAATATTTGCAGTGGAGACAATTCAAAAGCTGTTTCTGTCAGTCTGTTGTCTATGCATATGGAGATTTACCAAAATAAATCAGGGAAGGAATCAGCAGAATCTTCACTACAGCTTGCTTCTGCTTTTTATGTGTTGCACAGATGATGAGAGAGTCTCTCAGTCACTTCACTCAGTGCCTCAGCAGTATGGTGTCCATTCACCTCTGGATAACAGAAAAGCCACAAAAGACTTTCCAAAAGAACAGAAGTAAAAATAAAATGGATATAGCCCAGAATGTGGGTAACAGAATTTGGAAGCCTGCAAGTGGGGAACAAGTAAGCTTGATAGCCATGTGAAAATGCTTTTCCAAGTCAATCATTTACCTGCATAGATTACAGGTGAGAAAGAGTATCCCATCCTCTGTGCAGGACCATCAGGCCTCCTTAAGGAGACTTCTACCTGTGATCATCAGGGACCCTCTCCAGGAGTTTGCCAGCAAATGTCACTGTTTGACATGACCTCTTCATGGCTGGTTTCTCTTACACTTCTGGACAGAAAGATCCTTCCATTACTTCACTTTTTGTGCCATTATTTTACAAAAATTAGTATTTATTTTTCTGGATTTTCCAATATATATTTATGGTTGTCTAATAATAGTTTTGTATGCATGCACCCAAGATATATTTTACAGCAGTGCCTGTATTTCTCCAACTCTATCAGTTTGAGTACGAGTAGAACTCTCTATATGCTGAGAATGTTTTACAAGTTCAAGCCTGCATCACTCAGTTAAATTTGTGGTCAGGAGACAACAGTATGTCATAGTGCCTGGCAGGAAGCAAAGCCCCAGGCAGGCTTAATACTATCACATAATCTTGGCTTTCTGTCCATGGGTGCTCTCACACAGCTGATGGCATACAGTGGGCAAAAACTAGGCATGCATTTGTAGACTGTAAACTCACATATAACCTTCAATTAATATTAATTCAATATTAATTTGTGTATATGCTTTGTTGTCCAGTGGTTTACTTGACCACAGAAGCACTTTTCCAAAATATCCCCAGCCTTCCATTCCTGCCTTGGTCTCCACTGTTTGTATGCTACTATCACAGCACTTTGGGACATTTCCCTCAAACCCCACCGTTAAATGAAAGCATTCAGTCACCTGTGCTGCTCCAGCAGAACACTCTGGCTGTCATCGTGGTTTTTGTGTACAATGCAGATTTATGTTGCCCTTGACTTCTGGGAAAAACTCTGTGGAGCAGAGGAAGTGCTCTGTGCATTCCCCACCAGACCAAGGAGGCACACAGAAAAATAACACGACGTGCAAACCTGCTCAGTCATAGTCTCCAAGCAGCTCTGCATCCTCATATGCACAGGGAAATTGTCCATGTGTTGTACATCCACTTTTTCAGCCACTCACACCATCCCTTCAGCTATGGATTTGACTTCTGATGTAACTGCAGAGTAAGTTAAATGCATCCGTCTGCTTCGGGCAAGAATGTGCCTCCTACAGCTTTCCTGGTCTAACTGGCTGGACCTGCTGCTGGTCCCTTTCTCACCACAGGCTGACAAGTAGAAACATGAAAAATCTCTCATTCACTTCAGAGAGGAAAAAGCTCAGAAGAATAGGAAAGTGAGTATGAAAGAAGGCAATCATAAAAAAAAAGGTAAAAAATGAAAGGCCTAAACTGAGGTCAGGGGAAAAATAAGATTCATGGAAAAAGGAAATAAAAATAGAGGAGAAAAAAAATCAAAGAAAAAGAAGGCAAAAAGAAAAAGCTGTTAAAGAACTACAAGAATTGCAGCTGTTATGATGAAAATAGAAAGGAGATAAGGCAAAATGGTGTGTAGAGGAAGTGGAGGAGAGAATAACATGGGAAAGATTAGAAGAAGTAGTCTTGAAGGAAGAGAGATACAAAAGCCATTACAGATCAGAAAAAAAGGAAGCTAAAGTGCTGTTTAACAAGTTAAACTATTTCACCAGTTCATTGTGTAATGATCATGAGGCTTTAAAATTTCTGTAGCATTTCCAGTGGCCAGACAGTTCCTTAAATCCAACTGCTGTTGGAAGCCAGTGTTCTGACATGCGGACAAACATAATTTAGCAGAGGAACCCAGTGGCTGGGCAGCCACTGGTTGCAACAAAGAGTAACAGTAAAAGAAGAAATTCAGACCAAGCTTCAGCCTTTAGGATGAGAGGGTACCAAAAGCCTGTTTTGTAAGATACACATTTCTCTTCCTCATTCCTGAGACCTCCAGTGCAGAGAAAGGAAAAAAACCCAAAAGCCACCAAAACCAAAGAGCTTTTATTTTGTATTTGAAATATGAAGCACACATCTTATTTAAAGGTAACCAACCAGATAAGCTAAGTAATATGGCCAAAAAGAACCCTTTCCTGGTCTCCCAGTGCAGGCAACTGAAGGTAAAATATTGTACCGTATTGTACCAATTACTGTATTGTAATGCCACTAGCCCTTGTTCAATAGAGCATTTTTGTTGACATTCAAGTGAAAAAGGAAAGTCAGTTAAAAAATAGAATTACATGTAAAAGATCAAGTGACACAGAAATTAAGCTCACAATATGAAGATTAGGTGAGTGTTGATTATATTTTATTCTATAACCTCATGCATGATTGATTGCACTGCCCCAGAGACACAGGACTACAAATCACTGAATTTTTCCAAGCTGTTTCACACAGGTATCAGCCAGCTTGATGAAAATTAATATTAATGAAATTAAGGCAAATTATTAGTTCAGGCAAGATCTACTGCAATATGTTTGGCATTATATAATGTAATTAGTACTGATTAAACTATTAATCATGGCAAATTATCAGTCACATTTTGCCCTTGCTTTTTTATACTGACTCCTCTGTGAAGAGATGATGACTTTTATTGACTTCTTTGGTTTTAATATTGGTTCTTATCACTCCAGATCAGTATGTGTGGAAAAAAAATTAAATTACAGCCTTCTTTTGAGCTGTTGATATAAAACTCAAGTATCCAGAAGTACTTGTATTCAGTTTACTACTAGTAGTACAGTTAATAATATCTCAGTTGATTGCTTGTAAAAAAATAAAAGTAGCAGGAATGGAGGAAGTAATGGGAGGAATTAATTTCTATGGCGTCAATGAATTTTTATGACACGTAAAACAAAAAGGGTAGTAGGCAGGCCCAAAAAATGGTAGGAAATACATATAATTTTGCTCCTGTCTGTGCAAGGGAAAACAATTTATATAATGTCATGTGAGGCCTGCAGTTAACATGCAAGCATTCCACACCCTGGTATATAATTACAGAATGTGCCTAGTAATCAATTAATAAAAGTCTCCCAGAAGGTAGGAAAGTAATGTAATTACTGTCTCATAGGTGAGGAATAAAGGCTCAAAGACTCCATCTAAGCCTGTGGAACAAGGCTTCTGCATCCATCCTAAACCCCAGCCACCCTTACATGAGCATGTGACAATTCATATCCAACCCACTTTGGGTTTTGCACAAAAAAGGAAAACTTTAGCCCCTATCTGGGGAGAAATATCAGTGCATGCCAGCCAAATTTCCTGTTTCAATGGACCCTTGTGATGAAAAAGACCTCAGTCTAGATATAGCTAAAGAGGTTTACCAGAACCCATAATGGTTAAAGTACTTGTACCTGAAATTATATTGCCTCACATCTGCCTTCAACCTCCCGGATAAAGACAGTGTTAGTTGATGTCTCATCTTTTGGCATGAACCTGGGCTGCCCTGTACCTCCCTCCATCAAGAAAAGAAAAAGTCTTGTTTCTAAGTTATAGTCTTCCCCCAGTTTATATTCTGGTATCATTACTGCTGGGCAAGTAAATACTAATTACAGAAATTGCCATGGAGTTAATATAGCATGACAAATGAACAATTTTACAAACCAAAATCCCCAAACACAATTTTTCTCCAAGAATGCTGTGTTTTCTTGCCTTATTTTGCCAAACAGCTCTTCTGTTCACCTACTCCCATCTACACTGCATGCACCATCTTTGTGTGACATGGAAATACACATTCTCCAAAAGCCACCTGAGGATATCTGGATCATTTAACTGAAGCCACTAATTTAAAGCATTGTAAAGAAATTAGTATGTGCAAAAAACTGTTATAGTATCAGGAGCAACTGAGGATTGTTTGACAGATGTTACCATGTATTTCAAGCGCTACTTTCTTTCCCACTGGGGGCATCCCTTCGCTGCTAGTTAGATCCTCCCTTGGGCTACCTGCCTCTGTACACACAGGCTGTCCAGAAAACCAGGTAACATTTCCTATTTCGGGTGGTTGCCATTGCTCTGCGGCACAAAATAGTTCTGTTTAGGTATTTACATGATAAAAAAACCTTACAGCATGGAGACACTTCCACACAACTTCATTCTCTTGTTACTGGCACAGACACTGGGGGTTGCATGTTTAAATTGGAGAGTATGTTAGCAAAGGTGTTTATTTTTTCCCCAGCACCTGTAGTCAGCACCCATGGTACTACATGGTCCTAAGGTCAGGAAACTTGTTTTATGCTGATTTCTAACAAGGTGTGTTTTTCAGAGAGGCTGCGAATGCCCCATCCCTGGACCTGGCTTTGAGCAATCTGGTCTAGGGGAAGGTGTCCCCACCCATGTCAGAGGAGTCGGGACTGGATGATCTGCAAGGTTCCCTCCAACCCAAACCATTCCACGATTCTATAACTGCCTAGAATAATTCTTAAAACAACCAGAAAACAATAAAAATATTTTATTAGATCAATTTAGCAACAGGCGGGAACAAATTTAGCTGTAGGTGTTTGATGGCACTCCTGCAGATGAGGACGTGATGTCTGCCCTGCTCACCCGAGCCTTTTCCGCAGAGCAGCCACCGCTGTACCACTGCTGCCGCCTGGGCACGGGCCTGTTTACCCCGGGAGCCTCAGCACGGCCCGGCCCGCACTGCCGGCCCTGTTTGCCCCGATGTCTCAGCACGGCCGACTGCACTGCCGGCCCTGTGCCCCGGTGTCTCAGCACAGCCCGGCCCGCACTGCCGGCCCTGTTTGCCCCGGTGTCTCAGCACGGCCCTGCCCGCACTGCCAGCCCTGTTTGCCCGGCCGTGCTCAGCCCAGCCCAGCCCAGACGCAGCCCTAGGCCGCACTGCAGGGCCTGCGAGGGCGGGGAGGGGGCCGGGGCGCAGCACCCCGCACCTACAGCTCCCCAGGCTGGCTCCTGGGAATGCAGGCTGGGAGCGAGCACGGCCACTGGAACGCTGCCATCGCCACGCATCCTGACAAGGCCCTCTGTCCCATGGACCTCTGTGCCGTAAAACACTCTCTGCCGGACGGCGGGGAGAGAACCCGGGTGCTTTCAGAGAGTTCACCGGGAGAAAACTTCGCTGCCCCCACCACCACTGGAAGCAAAGTACCGAAGAATGGTACGAACAGAGAGCTGACACTTCCCCAACCCGAGCAATCTTCTGAGGCTCACCCCGCGCTGCCCTGCCGCTCCCAGCCCGCCCCACCCGAAGCGGCTGCGGGGGAACTCCTCCCGGCCCGGCCCTTTCCCGTTCCCACCTCCCACCCGGTGTCCCGGAGCGGTGGGGCGGCCGCTCCCTCTCCCCGCCCCTCCCACCTCCCTCCCCCGGGCCGCTATAAGCCCGCGGAGTTTCCGCGTCCTGTGACTGCAGTCAGGTGGTGGCTGGCGCTGCCCGCTCCCTCCCACCTTCTGTCTCGCTTCGTCTTCCCCCGCCCGGCGAGGGCCGGCCCTGCGGGGAGCCGGCTGGGGAAAGTTGGAGGAAAGTTGCTGCCTGGGAAAGTTTAGAAGCGGGAGAGCCGCGGCCCCGGCAGCCCGGCCTCTCCGCCGCACTCCACGGGAGGGAGGGAGGGATGGCCGGCGGGGAAGGAGCGGGCAGTGGCGTGCCGGAGTGCCGGGAGCACCTCTTCAAGGTGCTGGTGATCGGGGAGCTGGGCGTGGGCAAAACCAGCATCATCAAGCGCTACGTGCACCAGCTCTTCTCCCAGCACTACCGGGCCACCATCGGCGTGGATTTCGCGCTCAAAGTCATCAACTGGGACAGCAAGACCCTGGTGCGGCTGCAGCTCTGGGATATCGCAGGTACGGAACGGGCGGGCTGCTCCCCGCAGGGTGCGCCGGGCGGCGCTGGGAGCCCGGCTGTGGGGGCCTGGCGCACGGCCTCTGCCGAGAAAAGCGTGGTTTGGCTGGGAAATGTCTCTTCTTGGGGTTTTTTTTGACTTACCCCTTATAAGCAACTTCTCATTCTTGCGTTTGAGATGTAAGTAGAAGGAGGTCTTGACGTGGGAGTGAAGTTTTTCACTTTTTACGGGCTTTGCCCTCTCCCATTAGCAGACTGTGGGGCTCTTGGCTTGGCCCAGGGTTTTACAGCAGTCCTCGAACAGCTGCTTTACTCTCGCTGCTGGATCCAGGGCTCCTGGAGTGTTCCTGCTCATAGTGGTCTGCCTGGCCTGCTTGTCTGCGTGGTGGTGGCCTTGGTTATCCTTGGTTATGGCTGCTGCTGAAATAAATTCAGGGTTCTGGCTCTGTAATGCATTTAATGCACCATGCTTTACAGGTTAAAGGTAATTCAAACAGCTAAAATTGTCCTCAAAGGAAGAATGCTTAAACTTTGCATGCTTGGAGTCACCTGGTTAATTTAAAAGTAGTTTTCATCCCTGCTGCATTGAGTGAGGGACTGGAACTTCTGTTATGGGAGTGGAACTTCTGTTATGCTTAGTTCTATATTCAAGTCACAAATTTGTGTGTTAGAAGCTTACTATGAGCACGTGGAAGCAGAAAAGTCCTGTCTAGTTGTCCAAACCATGCATTATTCCTTTCCTATATATGATTCAAACCTGTTCTTCAGCATCTCTTGTTTCCAAGACTCGGGCTGTATACCTACCATGGTTAACTTTGCTTATGCTGTGGAGTCAAATGCTGCATAACAATCTCTGTCTTCCCGTGGTCTCATAAAAAGTCTATATCTTAGCTCTGTAATCACCTTGGTTGGTATTGCATTTCTAGTTTTGTGTGCAGCCCAGGTGTTACCCTGCAGCTCCCCTCATGTCTGTATACCACCCTCAGAATTTCTCCTTGTATCTGACAAAGCAGACTTGATTTCAAATGCTAGTCTTTAAACTTACACTGCTGGAAGACACAAGGGAAAAAAGCTGATAGTTACTGTTTCCATGAACTTTATGCTTATCAGTGGAAGCTCAGAAATGAGGAAGTGTGGCATGTGGCTGCTGTAACCCTGTGACAGACCAGCTGTACCTCAGCTCCTGGTCTTTTTGCTCTAAAACGCTTCAAATGTGATTCCTCAAACTAAAAAGCCTTCGTACTGCCATATGCTGAAATACACCATGGATCTTTCTGTTGCTGGCCTGCAGGGCAAATGAAAATATTTTCGAATTGCTGTTTTGAAGAGCAAGTAAGATGTTGGCAAGCTTTCTCTTCTGGTGTGTTCCTCTTGTGAATCAGTTTTAACTTTCTGTGACTCAATTATCAGTATCAGTACAAGCTACTGCAGTCCTCTGGGTATATTTAGCAAGCCTGGGGTTCCAAAGATTGAAGAGGGGAGGCTCTTGGCACGCTGGGGTTTGGCAGGCTGCCATCCTTGTGTTTGACTTCTCAGCCCTTCATTGCTCAGACTTGGGTAGGCTGTGTGCTTTGCCAAAGCAATCTGTTTCAACAGGATAGGCAGAAACTTAGCTTTAACTTGTCACAAAGTTTGGACAGAACCTATTTACAGCTTGGGAAGTTCTATCAATGCATCCATGCATTAGAAGACAGTATTTTTCATTCTTGATTATTGCCCTTGGAGTTTTTTTGACACAGATAGCTGAAGACTAAGTTAAGACCTGCTGATAAATCCCTAGAAGCTTGTGGTAAATTGGTTGAAGAATTAAATTGATTGAAGAATTAAAATTTTTCCTGTCACTGAAATATTTTTCCTGTTTTATAGGACTTCTGTGTGAAACCCCTGACTAGTCATTCCCTAGCAGAAATTAAGAAGGAAGCTACAACTGTTCTGCAATTTGCACTCCAAACTCTTAGTCTAATCTGCTAGTTTAGGGTGTTCTGTTTCCAAGGTGTGGGGGAAGCTTGCCCAGTGGAAAAAAGAAGAAACAATACAAAGAAGAGAAGTAATCTTGGTGATTTTTGATTGGGTGTGCTGAGCCAGTGTGACAGCAACAATTTGGACTCCTATAGCCCTTGACATCTGAGAGTTAATTAGTAAAATAAAGAGTGTTTTAGTGTCTGAAAGGGTATTTGATGGCCTTAAAGCTGTTGAAGTCCTCATCTTGGGAGTCTGTTCTGCAGCTCTTTGTGTGTACAATTAGGAATATTTCTAAATACTTGTGGACGTTAACAGATTTATATTGAAGTTATTAGTTAAAGAACCAGGCTGAAGATGGGCTTCTATAATCATAGACAACATTCTCTAGAGTGCTTTATTGAAGTGTAGCAGTGTCTGAGCATGTGATAGTCATTCCTTTTTAACTCATCAGCCCAGCTGTCTTCTGGCTTTCAACAGCTCATAGATAATTTTGCCTGCTGGTGTGTGCAGACAAACGGCTTTAGATCTCTTGAAGAGATCTGAATCTTTTGGTAAGTAATGCTACATGTGACTTCCCTGCAAGCAATTTAGGGCTGGCATTCTGAATTTATTTTGATGCATTTAAAAAGGCTGTTGAATTAAAGTCTAACCCTTAAGCATAGAAAGGGATGTTATTTTCACTAGATCAAAGCTTGTATGTAACAGTCCATCGTAAGAAGCTTTCTTTAAAGAGCTGGGTGATGCAAGCTAAGGTTTTGTACCTAAGTCAATGATAAGAACTGACCCTGTAGTTCATGCATCAGCTCAAGATCATAATGCAGATACTATGCTGGCTTCTGATTTGATTGTAGGAAAAATTATGAATGTTATGCTGTTTATTGCAATGCAGTAGGTTACTGGATGACTTCAAATTTTTGTGCTTGCTGAGGTTGTTTTGGTTTTGGGGTTTTTTTTTGTGATTAGATAATTCTGTCAAATAGAGCATGACCACGTTACACTGCTTGTGCTTTTTTTTTTCTGCTGAAAGTAGCCCTCTTGTAAGGTACAAAGTAGTACAAATTCTTGCAGCAGCATCAAAGGGGAAGGGATATAAAATAATGAAGTGGGAGGAAGGTTACTGTTGAACACGTCATTTGTATTTTAGAAATAGTCAGGTGTTTTAGTTTTTAGACACAGGTTGTAACTTCTTAAATAAAGGTGGTGAAAAAGCTTGAGAGTAAGACTGGTCACTGTCAAATTATTTTGGTTGCAGCACAAAGAAAGAAGCATTCTTTGAGGAGATGAACAGATTATATATATGTGTGTTCATGCAGGAGCTTTAGCTGCCTTTAGGTATTATTCTTGGCTTTTTTATTTGGTTGGATTTTGTGTTTTGTTGCCTTTTTTTATTTTGATGTGCGAAGTAATGAAAAATTATCTTTCTGAATAAATTCTGAAAGTGTTAAAACATTGATCAAAGAGCGTAAATGATTGGCAACATAAATAGGATGTAGGAACGAGTCATTGTAGTAAAGAGATGCAGACCAAAGAAATTTTAATGATAGGGAAGTGTTTTGATGGTCTATTTCAAAACAGTAGAGATTCCTACTTAACAGACGAGCTGTTTCAGTGAGCACTGCACTGACCACAGTGTGCTCAGGAGGTGTGTGTGGCATATTGATGAAGCTGTCTGGTGATAGTGAAAGAGCACTTAAAGGATTTTCAGATTCATAGAAAATTTTGAGCAAATCCAGTAAAACCAGCAACTGTGTTAGTTGCTGCTTTTGTGCTCATGTTGACTGTCACTGTCACTCACATCAGCCTGTATGAAGTGCAGTTTGCTGGAGGGCAGGAGTGGTAAAGAGCATAGATAGTGGCTTGAGGTTGGCTTCTCATGAAGAATGTCACTAATGGCAACTTGTAGATGAATTTGATTTTAAAGGTTTTTTTTGAGGAATTCTAAATTAACTTTAATGTAATAGCATTCTACTTCTGGGATTTTATTAAAACTTCTTTGTATAAATATTTATTGAAACTGAAGTAATGAGTTAACTGGCAGAGTATGGCTATGAAGTTGGCCAAACAGAAGAGGAATCATTGTACTTTGGTACTGTAAACATGCTCTACAGGCTCTCAAGAGCTGAATGATAAGCAGCATGTAGCATATAAATTTGTTACTAAAATCTTGCATGCCTCTTTGAGAGGAACTGAACTGTAAATTGTTATAAGTATATACAGGACCCTGAAAGGATGGAGATATCAGACCAAGTATTTTGGTTAAATACTAAATTGAGGAAGAGTGGGAATAACCCATCTCTTGTATGAAGACAAGTAAGTGTTAAGATATGTGAGTGGATTTTAAGAGTAAGTTAACTTTAAGTAACTGTGTTAGAGTTTTCTACAGGAAGCCATGAGAAGTGGGAGAGAGTACAGGCAACCATGGATATGGTTGACTTTCAAAAGCATCCAGGCAGTTAGTGTGTGAGATAGCTTACTTCCATGTGAAAACCCTGGTTTCAGGCAGCTCTGTATTCCAGCTGGTCTGCACTTGTGCCATTGGCATGTCCTAGAGGTTGCTAAGTTGCTTTTGTGTACTGGGGCATTAGCTTGTGTCTTGAATTGTGGACTGATTTTATTTTTTAGAATAAGGTCTAAAGCAAGTGTTAAGTGATGTTACTGCATCCCTGAAAGTCTTTAGGAAAACAAGCAGAAAACTTCTGCTGTTCTGTGTCCATACCTGCCTCTGTGCCAGAGGCGTGTATGCTTCAGTTGCTTTGTGGGGAAGTCTGTCCTAAGTGTGGAGAATTTGTAGGCAGCAGTCTCTTAAAGTAGTTAAGGTATTCTTGTTACAACTTGTCCTTAGCCACAATGCATGTTGAAGGGATTAAAATGGCAACTCTTGCAGAAAAAAAAACATGAGAAAATTGCTTAGCTATGTGCCTGGTACAAGTGAGCATAAGGTGGAGGCAAGGCAATCCAGGCGTAACCTTCGCTCAAATGTGGAGATTTTTTTCTCACCACTATAAATAGTCTTAATGAGTGAATATAAATACCCATATCAGAAATGGATGCAGAACTTGGAGCTCAGAGTATTTTCAGGAAACTTGTAAGTTTTCTGATGTTGTTTCCTGGTTTATAGAGTGTTGGAGGTTCCAGAGCAGTCTTCAGGTGGATATGAGGAGTGCTATCATTTTGCTTATAGCTGAGGCAGGTCAGAAAGCTCCAAGTCAGGGCTGGGCAATCTTCTATGTGATGATGTCTTCAGACTCATTGAGATGTGAAAGAATTTCTGACTGCTTCCTGCTCGCACATGTTTAAATATAAATCTCATGAGAGAAAACTTGCTTAAGGGTTATGCTTACTGGAAACATGCAAGACTAGCAGATTAAGTTTTGGGATGGGAAGCAGAAGGCCTGCTCACATAGATTTTGAACACAGAGGCAAGAAACAGCACTGAAGGTGTACTTTGTTTCCTTCTAGAAACCATCCCTCTGTGGGAAATCTTGTGTGGGTGTCCTTTCTTATGACTTTTCTGGAATAGCTGGATTTGGGTTATGAGCTTTCACTTCAGAATGACTTGCTGTGCTTGGACCTCTACAGCTAAATATCAAAATAAGTTCTGAATATGTTAAACTTGGGGTTTTGGTGTTTTTCTAACTTTCAGACATCTCTGAATACAAACAGATTCTGCATATTTTCTCTTTTGGGAGTCCTGTTTAAATACACTTTTAATGAAATGTTATCACGGTATGAGGTGTGTTTGTTGGTCTAATGAAGGAATTTCCACATCTTATTAGTTGGGTACCAAAGCATGCATAATGGCAAGGGCTCTTTTGCTTAGTACTATATTATGTAGCCACTCCAAGTATTGCATATGTTATTTTGAACTAAGCCTATAACCATTATGCTGATTAAATTCCATAAGCATATGGGAAATGCTACTGTCTTGTCGTTGGTGTTGTAAGATAGTCTAGTGTGGTAATTTTGATTGTGCAAGGCAGGACAGTTCAGTTAAATGGGAGAATTGAGGCAGATGTTCTTTGATTGTTATGGAAGTTAGCTTAGAATTTCCTCTTTAGGCATTTCAAGGTATTCTATGAGAAATGGGGTTAAAGATGTGATCCTAAAAGACCACCTGATCTAGTACAGGCTTAAAATAGAGTTCAGTGTATTTATCTTACAGGTACTTCGAATTTCTGTCAGCAATGGAAATGCACTTTCTGCTTGAGGATCTATTCATGATGGAATAGATGGTGCTTCAACCTTATTTTCAGATGTTGCACAGCAGTTTAAGGCTCAGATGTTGCACAGCATTTGCTCGGAAGTTTTGTGCTTCCTACAATAAAATATAATAAAATCTCTTTCCTACTCTGATACAGAGAGTCAGGGATGGCTGAGTGGGTATACATCAAATAGACAG
>WBNQ01067460.1:0-66459 GCA_013401375.1 Spizella passerina | reverse complement strand
CCATTCCACACACAGAGATTTTTGCTTTTTCATACCAGAAATTACATTTGTTTACCAGCAAAGCAACAAGCATTCATTCATTGTCCTGCTCAGCTGGCATAAACAATGTATTTGTCTAATACCTGATTCTAGGAAGTGACCTTCTGAGGTAATTCAATTTTGTCTGTCAATTTGCACTGAATTTTCCACAATTATTAATCTGCTATCACTTGGTAGGCTGATGGAACCCTCAAGAAATAAAAGAGTGCATCCAATTTCTTTTTCCCAAGCAATTAATGAAAAATATAAAAAAAATCACAGCAGCTGTTTTCAGGTGCCAGGATTTTAAACAAATTCCTTTATTTTAACTACTGTCTGAGATATTTGTGGAAAGTATTAGTAAGCCTGAGTGACCACAGACATTTGTGGTTTGTGAAAATTGACTTTTGTTTCAGTAAAAAAAGAATAACCATTAAAAGAAACATTTTAAACCCATGGCATGTTTTCAAAACCCACAGATAAAGGAAATGGCGTTTAAAATGCCATATTTCAACAGGAGGAGGGGGATTTCCAGAAGTCACAAACTTGACTATTTCTGGATCAGGAAGCTATGGAGAAATGATCCCCAGCTGGAATAAACCAAACACACAGCAGAGCCAGCTGAGATCTTTGGAGTTTTAATGGCCCCTGCTTGCCATGGGGCAGGCTCAGCTCTGCCTGGGATTCAGTGTGAGCTGGGAGGGAAGGTCCAGATCCCTGGGGGGAGCAGGGACAGAGTCTCAGACCAGGTGGGTTGGGCTTTGCTCCTGCCCTGCCAGGGCTGAGAAATTGCTTCACATTCTGTGGGAGGCCCAAAACAGCAGCTCTGCCTTCTTGGAGATGGTTCTTTAATCTCCTTGCAGAAAAAGCTGAGTCTTGCTCTTTTGACTCAATATGGAAGATTTAGGGTGATTTTTTTAATGTTGTTATTCAAAACAAATGTTAAAAATTGTTACTTCCAGAGATATGGGAATTGTATTTCTGTTTTCTTTTCTCCCCTTTTCTTACCTCTCCCTTCTGCCTGGATTTACACTGCAGCAGCTAAGTGCACATAAGTGCTTTTCATGCACAGTGTGATGGCTTCACTATCTGCAGCAAGGCTGCATCTGCTACAGTAAAAGGTGAAATTTTACCCTCTAGTTTCCTGCCCCCCCACTTTTGAGAAGGGAAGTGTTTGGGGGTTTTCTTCTTCTTTTTTCTTTTTTTTTCCCTTCCTTTTCCATTATTATTATTATTAATCTTCTCCTTCCTCTCCTCCTCCTTCTTCTCCTTCTCCTCTTTCTTCTCCTTCTCTGTCTTCTACTTCTCTTTCTCCTTCTTCTCTTTCTTTCTTCTTCTCCTTCTTCTTCTTTTTTCTTTTTTCTTCTTTTTCCTTTTTTCTTCTTTTTCTATTCCCCCCCCCATTCTCTTTATCATTTTCATCTTGGGCATTTCATGGGTTAAATTCTGTGGCCTCACTTACATCATTGAGGTCAGGATGTTCCACCAGCCTGACTGCAACCCATGTCACATGCCACAAGCCACTATGTATATGTATCTGTTTTTTTTCTTTCTCACTTCCCTGACTCATAATGGCTCATAAAAATTTTGATTTTCGATTAAATGCCAGATGGGTCATCTTTTACACAGGAGAACTTAAAATCTCTTCAAACCCTGGGCTTCCTTAGCTGTAGCAATGACAAACATGAAGTTATCTTTAAGATATGACTTCAATTGGATATTATCAACATTTTAAAGAGAAGAAGAATATGCATGAAAGGAAAAGGAACACCACACACAAACAGGCAAATATTCTCAAGAATTCTGGATTTTCTACCGGATTGTTTTTAACTGGAGTGTAAGACTGATGGATACAAATGCATGGGCAGCAAAACCAGGGCAGTGGGTAGCACTACATCTGTCTAAGGAACCAATATTTTCAAGCCCCTTCTCATTGCCCTGCTTTGCCCAGGAATGTGTAGGTGCAGCCCTGAAAGATGGTGCACAACCCTGTTCAACCAGAGACCATTCATACTGAGAGTGATGCCAGTAACTCACCCACAGCCAGCATGTAACTCCCAAATATTGTCATCTGGGCCACATTTTACAAATATTAGTCTTCCCCTGTGATAAATTCTCATTTATGCATCCTTTCCATGTGCTGGGGAGCAGAGTTTCATGGAAGGAACCCCCTGGAGCTCAGTGAGGGGAGTTCAGTTCATTCCTGTAGATGTTCATTGCTTCTGTGGTTGCCCAAAAAAACCAGGATCCAAATTTTTAAAGGATTCCTTAAAAGACACATCTAACCCCTCAATGACACTGGCATCTAAGTGCTAAATTTCAATTTTCAAAGAACATGAATGATGAAAAAAACATGACGTGATTTTTCAGGGCACAAAATTGATATTTTTCTAGAAGGAGGCAGCAATGCTAGACTTAAAAATGGAGCCCTTTTAAGGTTTAATATGCACATTTCTATTCCAAATCTTCAAAGCCTCATTAGTAATTCTGGGTACACAACTTCTTTTATCAGAAACACTTGAGAGAGCACCGAGCATGGTGAATCCTTAAAACCCAAGTCCCTCCAAGGTGTCTCAAGACACCCATCAAAAATACAGTCAATTTGGAGCACAAGTCACTTCACAGATCTTTTACTGTTTCTAAATAGCTGCTGTCATCCTGTACCAAATCAATCCAGAAACTCCACACCTGCTATCCCAAATCACTGCATCTGGGGTGGAGTTATTTGGTAGCAAGCAGCACTGTACGCCCTACAAAACCCTTAAAGTGTAATAATGGAAGCACTGAATTATTTGTGAACTGTCATTTCTGATTTATATCAAGTGAAATATTCCCCTTCAGTCTTCCTAATTACCAGTATTTTCTATTCCCTGGGTTTGTTTTCTTTTTGTTTTTGTTTTGTTTGTTTATTTGGGGTTTTTTTTGAACAATATCTTGGAGTATTTACTGAATGTCAAATGCCTTATTTCATATAATTTTCAGTTTGGGAGATTAGATCATTGGTAGTTCTGGAGATGTTGCTTTGAATTATTTGGAGGGTACAAATCTATAACATTGAATGAATTTCAGGAGTATTTTTTCATTAAAAATGTATCACAGGGGCTCACTGTGTGATTTCTTGAGTCACATTAGGCATTTTTAATTAATTTTTGAACCTGGCAAATTGCTTTTTCTCCAGTGTGAATAAGTTGTCTGCCAAAGGGAGTTTTGTGATGTTCTGAAATGTAACTTAGGCTGTCTAGCTTGTGCTTTGACTTACAAGAAGAAAAAAAAGGTGGGGGACACACACATGAGTGCTGCCCTATGAGACTCAAGTACACATTACTGCCCATTAGGAAAATACTCTTTTTTTTTAACACAGACAACTTCATGATTCCTAAAATACTAAACCAATTCTTAAATGAGCTATGACATGGTCCTCAGTTTCTGCATAACAGCATAACATTCTATAAATTAAGCAGAATTTTAATTTAAAAATGTATAAGAAATGAAATCACCAACTCCAGCTTCTGTTTTGTTAGACTTTTTAAAAAAAAACTTCTAATGGATGTGGTCAAATGAATTATTTTTCTATTTAAAAATGTAAGTTTTTTCAAGACAGTTTGATGTTTCATCAGGAAAAGCAGTTTTACAATCTCCCAGCAGTCAAAGAGGACTTCAGCCAAGGAATCTGCAGACAGCCCAGGATTACAGAAGGGACAGTGAATCTCCTTCCTTTGCTCCCCTTCCAGTAGCAAGGGAGGAAGGAGCATTCTCACCCTCTGGCCAGCCTGGAAGATTTAGTGGGGTTAATTTCATCAGTAAGGCCTGAGACTCACAAAGATGCAATTTCACCTCTCCTAGAATTTAAATATGGAGAAACACTATCACTTAAAGAGTGCTGAGGGTTTGTCCTTGATGGCCTTTTTTTCTCCTTTTTTTCCCCCTCCTGCCACTGCCTTGAAACAATCTACAGGAGTTGGACATTACCAGCTAAATATCCCCCTGCACTCACATCCTTGTGCCACCAGGCCAGATGGGGAGGGCATCAAGCTTACAGCTCCCAAGAATCTGTCGTGGATACAGGGAAGGGGATCCAGCCTCCATGTTTAATCCTGCAGAAGCTGATAGCAAACATTAAATCCATCACAAAACAGCTCACAGAAGTTCTCAGTAAAACAGGGGTGTATATATGTCTCTTTGTACTGTTACCTGCAGCCCCTGGAAGATGTCAAATTCTTGTGAAGGAAGTATTTGCTGATCTCTATCAACAGTTTAATGAGATGGGTGACTCAGTGTCGCTCTAATTAATGCATGGAAAGACCTTTTCTGAAACACATTTGGTGTGTTTCCTTCTGGAGACAGGAGATACCTGCAACAAGCACATCCTCCCACACCTCTCCTGGGCACTTGAACTTATTAGTGGATCCCCAAGTGATGCTTTTTTACTAGGGCAGGTACAGCTGTAACAACCATCACGGGAAATGTAGGAGAGGAAGAGCTCAGGAACTCTGGAAACAGTTTTTAATTTCATCTTGAGTCATGAATCAACCATGAATCCTAATGGTCAACTGTGACAATGGTCACAGGGGTTTTCAGGTGAGGGAAGAGATGAGAATGTTGACTCCATGTTTCAGAAAGCTTGATTTATTATTTTATTATATACATTACATTAAAACTATACTGAAAAGAATAGAAGGAAAAGTTTTATCTCAGAAGGCTAGCCTAGCTAAGAATAGAAAGGAATGAATAATAAAGGTTTGTGTCTCGGACAGAGAGTCCAAGCTAACGGGGCTGGGATTGGCCATTAATTACAAACATCCAGGATGGGCCAATCACAGATGCACGTGTTGCATTCCACAGCAGCAGATAACCATTGTTTACATTTTGTTCTTGAAGCCTCTCAGCTTCTCAGGAAGAAAAATCCCAAGAAAGGATTTTTAATGAAAAGATGTCTGCGACAGTCAACCATGTGCTAAAGATCTGCCATCTCACCTGAAAATAAAATCTCTGTAAATAAAATGCTCCAGCCTGAAGGAGATGGGTAGACCAGCCAAAAATGATAATATAAACCTCTATGTCTCTGACATCACCTGCAGAGAGTATGGGGTATCTTTGGGGTGTCCTTCCTCCACAAGCTTGCCATCATGAAAATTCCCTAACATTTTCACAGGGCTACTTGCACAAGCAAGTTCTTACCTCAGTGGGAAAAAAAAAATCTTACCCAAACGTGCTGCAAAGAAGGAGATTACTTGAGTGAAATAAAAACTCACCAGTGGCCCAGCAAATCTTTTTGAAGCATTTACTCATTAAGGTTAGCTTCATGCTTTTTTCACTGGAAAGATTGACAGGACTTTCATAAAGTGTTAGAACCTCACAGCTCTGACATCTGTCAATATTTTTGGCCAGCAGGTTCAGAGGTTGTCAGTACAGATCACACAGACACACAGAGCCTAGTCAGAAAAATTGAATTGCATGGGCAACAGTGGGCAAAAAAATGTTTAGCTGGAGCCTGCAAGAAAGGACTGGTATTACTCAAAGAGTGTGAGACAATTTCTCTGGTCTTCCCATCACTCCCCGAAGTTTGTATGGTTGTTGCTGGGATACTTTGGGCTGCTAGCATGGGACAGAACAGAGAAATCTGAGCTGCGGATGTGTCCCACAAGCCAGGCAGAGAGAGGACAGTGGGACCACCAAGAGAAGGGTTCTCAACTTGGAGAGGAGAAGACAACAATGTGATGTCTCTGTTAACATGCCTGTTTGAAGCTCTCCAATCAGCAATGACCCAGGAAACCATAAACTCTCCATTAATGGCTTTACTACTGATGATTTAGAGGTGAGTTCTGCTTTCCCTAGTCTTTCCTTCTTCCTTTGTAGTGATTTTTTGATTCTTTGTCAGGTTCATTTACCACTGGCCATTTAACTTTTTACTATCTTTTTTATGTGTAGATTTGGCACCATTGATTGACAAGGTCTTCTGTGTGGTGGGTTACTCTTGTCTGTCTGTCAGGTGCCCACCCAATTCCTCTCTCGGTCCCTCTCTTCAACAGGACAGACTGAGAAAATAAGCTGAAAACTTGTTGATCAGGACAGTTTTAGGAAAGAAAGCAAAGGCCATGCATGGAAGCAAAGGCCATAAAAAACTATAAATTCACTACATCCCATATGATGTTAAACTGTTTTCTGGGAAGTAGATCTTAATATGTGTAGTGGTTGCTTTGGAACAGAAATACCTTAATAATACATGCCCTGCTGTAATGCCTTACCCTTTCTATAGGATCTTTTTGTTGAACATGGAATGGTATGGGACAGTCTTTTGGTCATCTTGGTCAGCTGTCCTGCCTGTATCACTGCCCTGGGTCATGTCCACAGCCAGCCTAGGGGTGCTTGAGGAGGAATTCAAAGATCTGATGCTGTGGGAACACTGCTCAGCAGCAGCCAAACACAGAGCACAGCACTAGCAGGGCTGCTGTGGGGAAAGTTAATTCCAGCCCAGACCGACCCACCAGAGCCCCACAGAGAAGCCAGGCTGAGCAGGGGCTGCAGGTGCCCCTAGAGTGAGCTGGTCTGGGAAATCTGCTCTCAGATTTAACCCAGCTGCCATCCCTGCCAAGGCTTTGAGGAGTGCTTTTTCCCTGCTGTGATCCTGAAGACAGGAACTGGTGTGAACTCTGCCTTGGGTTTCACGAGAATGTGCCCTCAAGGCAGCCTTGGACAGTATTTCTTGGCTGTGTAGAACACTTTAGTATCCTAGAGAGAGTCCTCAGGAGGGTTCTTTTCCTTCAGAGCAAGATGTATCACAGAATATTTGTATCTGCCTGGGCAGAAAGATAACAGCTGAGAGATAAAGCAGAGAGATAACTCTGCAGCTGGAGTAGAGACTTGCCTGTCCTGTCTCTCTGGGGACAGACTTTCCCATGCTTTTCCCCACACTCTGTGAAAACCTGGGCCATGAACTCACTCAGACTGCATCTCTTTAGGCAAAGTGACTGCCAGGTCTCAGGCCTTTATGAAAGCACCAAAACTATTGGAGTTTGTTCCTTTCCACTTCCTTTATATCTAATGAGAAGGAACCAGGCAGTGGGGAGATGCTGTTCTTCCCAGTTGTTTTTAGGTATTGCAGGATTGGGTGAGTGGCATCCTGCTCTCCCTTATCTCTTCTCCACACCACTGAATGAAGGTAGCTGAGGAAGACTGTCAGATGTGNTTAATTATAAACAACCACATGAGACCAATCAAAGATGCACCTGTTGCATTCCACAGCAGCAGATAATCATTGTTTACATTTTGCTCCTGAGGCCTCTCCGCTTCTCAGGAGGAAAAATCCTAAGGAAAGGATTTTCCATAAAAGATGTCTGTGACAGTCAGATGAAGCTTTCTACATGGCAGAGATCTGTAGGTTCTCTTAAGACAGGCCTAGCAGCATGTGGAGACATCTTTGTGGCTTCCTGGGTGTGTTGGAGCAGATGAATTGCAGTAACTCAGCTGATAAATTCTGCCAGACTGCCTGGATCTGCCTATGCCATTCAGTATTTTATCCAGAATCCCACAGGTGTTTCTCTCACTCCTTAGCCAGATACTTGTGTTCCTTGAGTTATTTCACACTTAGGAAGAAGAGCTGAGAGAACAACTGAGAAAACCTCTTTTAAGTCATGACACAACAAATCCAAGGTTTTTTGCTGATTTAGCAATATCTTACTGTTGTGTCAACAGAGGGCCAGCCAGGCCATTTCTGTGAGATGTTTTTGTTCACTGACAAACACTTTGATCCAGCAGATTTATAGTTGTCTGGCAAAAGTCCTCAGCTGGTGTTCAACATGCTGATTTACAGTGGTTGAACTTGCTTTGCTGTGCCTCCCAAATCAAGATAGATTTTTTTAGTGTGCAGTTCTTTTGTTTCTTTAGGAGAAAAAAAACCTCAAAAATGTACCCCACATCTCATCCTATAAAATAAAAATGAGCACAGGATGCACAAAATAAGCCTGCAAAAGGGAGATGTCTCTTGGAAGAAAATTGAAATTCTTCTAAGTGAGAACATTGTGGCCTATGGCACTGTCATGTAGCTGCACTTTTATAATGGACACAATATAATGAGTGCTGTTCATGAGAGCTGGTTATTATATCCTAGCTGGAGGTCATGCTTTGGCATATATAGAGTCAGTAATTTGTATACAGTGGGAGTTCTGCTGCTCTTCTGGCTTTCTTAGGTTAAGTCTCTATCATATTGTGTATCATATTCAAGCTCATATTGCTTCCTAAACTACCCCACTGTCCTCAGTTCAGAGATGAGCATTTGAAGCTCAGTTTCAGCCCAAGCCCTCAAGCTCTACTGATGTCAAAGCTCTTTCCTTGATCAGTCTGTGGAGTGCTTTGAGTGTGTCTCTGAGAAGATTGCTGCTGAGCTTGGATGCAAGGAGTGCCTCCTCTGGCCTGCCTTGGTCTCAGCCTCTTTGGACTCTTCTGCTCCTGCTCTGTGTGATGCTGGACATGGGGTTTTCCTTATGCACATTTTTTCCATGTATTGGAGTTAAGGTAAAAGCTGTTATTGAGCTATTCAGTCCTTTCAGTGAGTGACAGGGTTTGGCTTATCCTCACAAGGGTATTGGCACAGAGATTGTGGGATGGCTGCAGGAAGGAAGATTTCTGGCTGGCAGTGCCTTCTCTGGTCCCTTCCAGGCAATCATCAGTCTCTCTTTAGGGGTGAGGTACAAACCATTAATCTTGTTCCACCTCTCCTAGGGTACTTCTAGGAGGAGTCAGAGAGACTCTCTGGGAGATGCTGCTTTTGAGTTTGTTATTCTACATGGTGGAGTGATCATTGAAACAAAACAACTTCTGCTGACAGGTCTGACTGTGCTCATTGCTTTTGTTCATCTTTGGGAGCTCAGTAAAACCTCCAGGGTTTTTGTCTGAAAACTTTACGTTGTTGTCTGTTCAACTATGAGAAAAGGGAAAATGGCAACTATGCCAGAAGTTTTATTGAAGTATAAAAAAATGAAACAAGCAATCTAAAATAGCCAATAAAATGGTGCCCTGTGCCCCCAACTACAAGCAAGAAATGTTACATTAGAACTGATACCTAATCTAGCAGATAAAGCAGCTCATGTCCAGACATAAAATTAATTAGGCACAAAATACTCTGTAGAGGCAGTCCCCATTATCCCTGAGGCTTTATTCTTTTTAAGTAAAGATAAACAGAACAAACATATTAAAAGCGTGGGTTTTTTTTTCAGTAAAGCATAACCAACACTGTTTTTCTCTCTATCACATAGCAGGCACCTTAGGTTACACATTAAAATTTCTGATGTGTTATGGATGAGAGGATATCAGGCACCTGTGTTCTCTCCAGTGTCTCCTGATTTGAAGCTTGGACTGGGAATAGAGGAATTTTCTGGCTCTGCCCATGAAAACCTGGTGGTGGGTCTGCTCCAGGAAAACCTGCTGAGTGCTATCCTCACCAGTTGTCTCAGAGAACAAGAAGCTGCATATTTCCACACAGCAGTAGAAATATTAGCACCCACATTTGTAGCATCTATCTTCCTTCATATTACCACCCTATAGCAGAATAAGAGGAGGGTCTCAAGTGCACCTCCCTGAATGGACCATTATGTCTTTAATTCCTCAAAACTGTGCCATAATTTCCTGTTCTGTATGTACCAGCTTATTCTTCAAGCACAGTGCCCATCTCTTCTACACAGAAATAATCTGTATTTCCTCATGTGTCTCCTCCTCCCTTCTTCCCATCACAGCTACTTTGTTCCCTTTCCAAGCCTTAGGTTGGTCAAACAAAATCTGCTGCATTCCCTATGGCTGGGGGGCTCATCATGTCACCTCAGATGCCATGACCCATGGGGACCTTAAAATGAGAGACAAACACATTTGTACTGCCACTCCCTGACTATGGTTTAATATTGTGGGTAAGGAAGGGCACCCATGTGTTCCCCTGAAGCAGAGAGGGCAGACATAAATAATTTACAGCTGAGTTTTTAGATGTAAATGACATTCAGACTGTGTGCAAATGTAACAGCACTTCTGCACAGTTGTGTTTACAGATACTCACCAGCACTAAGACAGGCTTACCTACCAAAACCTCATTCTCAGCAATTTTCCTTGCTAATTAGGAGGCCCACCAGAGCCATTGGAGCAGGATCCTGGCAGTGCTTTCATGCTGCATTTTGCACACAGTATTTTGTCATCTGCTTCTGGGGGAAAGCTGTGGGATACAGTTTGAATTGCACTGCTCACATCCAAAATATACATCACTTTAAAATTAGTAATTATTTCTGATCTATTCTGGCATCTCTGGGGATGGCTTTCAAAGCACATGGAAAGAAACACAGGAAGAGATGGCCCATCCAAAGGAGCCAAGACATCACGGAACAAAGATGGTTTCAATTTGCCTTCAACACAGAGGGTTACAGGGTAGGTTTGTGCTGTTATTTCTTGCTTCCCATGGCATAAAGAGAGCAATGGACAAGGATCTGGAAAAGCAGGAAGATCACTGGGAAGTGTCATCAGGGTAACATGGCCAACAAGTCATTTTGCAATTAGCTCTGAGTCTAGCTCTGATCTTCTAGAGCCCCAGCCATTCCCAAGGTGCCCTAAAGGAGCCTGGACTAGAGAGGCAATAAGAGTCAATAAATGCAGCTTTATAGTAGCCAGGTAGTGATGTCTACCTGTGTCAAACAAATCTCCAATTCACAGAGAGTTTCCAAGCTTCTTTCATTTTTTTTTCTCTAAGGAAGTTATTAATTAGAGATAATGCAAATGAGCAAAAAGTTTCTTCTTGGGATTTTTAACTTCCAGAATTGCCTCAAATCAACCTGCACACAATCAAGAAAATGATAAAAGAAAACAGTGCCTTGTGCAAAAATCTCCACATCCCACTTTTCTTCAAAGTCAGGCACAGTGGTAAATTAGGCACAAAGGACTCAGTATTTCTGTGTAGTGGTAAAGCTCCTGAAACAGCTTGAAGCCCTTGCAAGGCAGGCTGTTCCCAGCAGAGAGGAGCAGGAGCAGCAGGTCTCAGCTGTGCTGCATGCAGGATGCTCAGTGCTCTGGGGCACAGCAGATGGAAACAGTCCCAGCCTCTTTTTTATTTGCTTGCCTTTATTTCTGACTGTGTGGATAAACACTGGGGGCCTGTGTTCACAGGGAAGTGTAAACACTCCCAGGCAGCCCAGCAGAGCCCTGCTGCAGGGCAGAGGGAAGGAGGCAGTGATGAGAGCAGCCTGGGCAGCTCTCAGGGTGGGTGCTGTGCCAAGGCACATTCAGCACCCTGCCCATCAGCCCCAGGTGGGCACAGCCACCCTGTCAATGGCACTCCTGGGCTGCTCTTTGGGTCCTGTGGCCATGGCTGCCAACATCCCAATCAATGGATCAAAGCACAGGGAGGCTGCTCTCTGGCAGACAGCTCAGTGGCCAGGCACAGGGTTCCAGCTTGATCTAAAGCTGATGTCCGGAATTTTTTCATCCCTAATGTACTGGTATGGCTGAATTGAAAACCCTTTTTTACCCCAGGTAGCACTTATTTCCATTCCAAACCAGCAATGAAGGCAATTGGGCTAAAGGAGAATTCAGCTGATTTTGAATGTCTTGTTTCCAAACAAGTGGATACAATCTGTTTGGATTTTGACATAACATTTCTTTTGCTTTGTTAGAATTTTTATAAGAAAAGAAGTACTGCATGTCTATGGAAATATTTTTTTCCACCTGCATCATCCCATGTAATAAAAGATATTAATTCTCCATACAAGTCATGCTTGTCCATAAAATATTTTTCAAAACAAACAACAACAAAAAAGCCCACCCATTTCATTACTGACAAGATTTGTGCTGCTGGGATCAAACTGCTGATTTTTTTTTTTAATTGAGACACTTTCCTTTTCTATATTCTTGTATAATAAAATATTATCACATTATTTACTTGCATTTTCCAGCTCCACAATGAGGCATGTTCCAGAAGAAAAGCATTTTCAACTCAGCTCCTTTTAAAAACCCATCAATTATTATAATTGTCCCAGTGCATCATAAGAACATTTAATTAGTGGTAAACTGGAGAGAGGCAGAGCAGTGTAATTTAGTAGTTATCCAGATTTCTAGAGTTCTTTGTTAAATGTTCTAAAGTATCTGTACCTAGAAAATTGAAAAAAAGAAAACCAACTGACCTTAAAGGAGAAAGCAAGCCTGTAATTGCTCAGGGGACAGGTGTAGTAGTTGCTGTAGGAAAACGGCTCAGATACCAAAGCACCATAGAGGCAGCAGATCCAGGAGCTCCAAGTTAGCAACTGGAACTGCAAATCTAACCAACTACCTGGAGTAGGAAAGGAAATATTTTAAAAGCTGGTTTCCATATCATTAGTGATTTGGGTCAGGTTTTCAGTTACTGCTTTCTCAGTTTACCCAGATCATCCCATCCCATTCCAGGGACGGGAGGATGACAAGCTGCACAGGTGCCTTGTATTTCTGGATTCCAGAACAGCCTTGCCATACATTTCATGGTGTTCCCACACTGTGCTCCTCTTTCTGTCACTGCCAGTGATACTAAAACAAAATTATCTCTATTTTTCACTTGTGAGAATAGATTCAAGGCTAAGGCAGTACAAGAAAAAATAAATTCTATGTCTATCAAGAACTCATTATTGCAACAATAGGGTATTAATAATTTGTTTCCGCTGGAAAAAGCAGAAAGGAAATGTCAATAACATTTACCAGTATGAATACTCTCAGAATTGCTGCACATTTAATTACAGCTTTGGTTTTAAAAGTCTCTTTTCTCCCTGTCTCAAAGCAAACACAGTTTATTCAACCAGGAACAGAGTTCTTCTCTCGTCAGAAACAACACAAGATATCTCATATCTTCCCTCCTGGGAAGCATTTTCAAATATTTGTGAGGTAAGAAATCATTCCAGGCTGATGTTTTAACTACACTTTGAGCTGCTAGACTTTGCTTCCTGCCAGACTGTTCCAGCTTTTCCTTCCTTGCTGCCAAGCCCTGCTTCCATGCCATCTAGACTAGCTTGGCCACTTCTCCTTCCTCCCTCTGCAGCCTGGTAAAAGGACACCCCTGCTCCCAGGAGCAGCGATGCCAAGGGAGCTTGGGCTTGGGCACTGCTCCCATCGTGGACTCAAAGCTTTCTGAGCCCTGGGTTGAAGTGATTTGACAGGCAGGAGCAGCTCAGCAGCCTGCAGTTGCAGCAGCAATGAAAGAAGCCAGGCAGCACAACCACAAATGTACAGCTGAGGTAAATGACAACACTGGCACAGAATTCAGCACGGGAATTCCTCGAATGGCAGCTGCAGAGTTGTCGGAACTCCGCGCATCCCGCCGGGTGTCCAGAGCTGCTGAGAACCCTGCTAGGGGGCTCGGAGACCCTGGCACACAGCCCAGAGCACCTGGGGATTTGATTATGACCCCTGGAGCAAGTTACCAGCTTTGTATGAGGACCTGAATATAACAGAAGTTTAATAATAAAGTTATCACAGGGTGAAAATGTGGATTTTAGGATTTTTGATATGGGGGTTGTGGGGACAAGATGGAGGAACTTGGGCGTGTCCAGCCTTTATTCTTCTTCGTCTTCTGGGTCTCCACTTTCTGCAGTGATGTTGTCACTTTGGGATTGGTTTAGAATAGAGGTGCACTGTCTAACATAGGTGATAGGTATTGGGAATTAAGTGTAAATATGTTATACATAGTTTGTAGTATAAAAGGACAACACTGCCCGGGAGCGGTCAGAGTGCCTATGGCTGCCCTGCTGAGCAGATCTCAGCTGGGCAGAAAAAAAATTTTATAGATAAGAATTAATAAACAACCTCAAGACCGAAAACTGAAGAGCTCTGGCTCATTCTTCAGCTGTGTGGGCCAAAACAGAGACATCCTGCACACCTCGGGGCAGCAATTAACAACCTGAAACCTGAGACAGAGCCGCTCCTGCACCACTTTGTGGAGGCCACTGGGCCCACAGAGAGAGAGCCACTGCCCTCCCCTGGAGGGAAAACCCCTCAAGCCACAACCACAGGTCAGGATGAGGAAAAAGGCTTCTCCCAGCATGCCTTGTTGTGACATGCAGATTTAATGCATCCCATTGGCCCTTTCTCATCTCTCCACCCCTGTGCCCTCCTCCCAGTGGCCCTGGTGTTTTGCTCCACCCCTCAAAATCCATATAAAAAATCCTGCTTTAGCTACTTGAGTGGCTGTTTGTTCCTCGATCTCTTTGAGGAAGAAGCTCAATAAAGCTCTCCTTGGAGCCCCGCACTTAGACCCCATCTCTCCTTCTGTGTCTCCCCTGATCACAGAAGAGCTGAAATCACCCAGTGTGAGCCCAAAGGTGCCTGTGCCCCTGAGGTGTCTTTCTCAAGGTGCTTTTTTGGGAAGATTACAGCACTCAATGACCACCCACCATGAAACCACATTCTTGGGGTTCCTTTCTCATTTAGCTTCTCCACAGTCTCTCTCTGACTTCAGACACGTATTCCCTGGAAGCACACTGGATTTCCTCTGGAGCAGGATGCTGCTTGCAATGCTGGTTGGGTTGGTGTGAGCTGGCAGGACCTGCAGTGCAGCTGGCACTCCAGAAAGCCCCCAAAACACCACATCTCATTGAATATGCCTGTCTCTATACACACCTTGGGCTTAAACCCTGGAGGTGGATCTGGCAGAAAACCCAGGGTACCGTCACAGAGTTACTCTTTGTAACTAAATATGGGCCTGTACAGGCTGAGGTAGCAATTTGCTAATTGAATGGTGTTAATACCAACTTCTAAATCACACCAGAAACATCTTATAGTATGTCTGTAGCCATGGGCTAAGAATAATTCAGTTATTAGGGAAGATAATTAGGCCAACACTAGACTGTCATTGCTTCTCTTGAAGCTACAGAGGTTACATTTTCCAGCCCACAGTATCCAGATTTCTACCTAGTTCTGCATAATTTCCTCAGGATTTCAAGTCATTAAGTGAGCCATTTTTTCTCTTACTTTCATTAAACAATATGACACAAACTGTGTGCAGAAAACTGCTTTATTTGCCAACCAATAATTTTTTCAAGCATTAAAATAGCACCTGATCAGCTTCTCTTGCAACACACAGCCTGCTTTGTTAATGTTTCAATAGAAAATCTGCTTTGCTATAGAGAAAAATACACATATATATAGTTCTTTCTGACATCCACTCTATGACAGGCCATAAGAGGGGTGTAGGCAATATCTATAAATCATTAAATGCCTACAGAATGTGAATAGGAACCAGTTTGTCCAGGTGGTTTTTGTTTAGCAAAAGCTGGATTACATCAAATAACACACAGAAAGTAACTACTATTCACACAGCACATGGAGGAGTTCCAGTCTGTAGACTATTGCTACTGACATCATGTTTGTACTGAATACAAACTTCATCTGTTTTTTTCTTCTTCTGTCCAAATGAAACAAACAAAAATTCCTCCCCTCATGGGATTATTCACTTTGTCTATTGAGCCAAATGCTCTCTGTTCTTTCTTTTTTTTCCCTGGACTATGTTCCCTGGGATATAAGTTTTCCAAAATTCCTGGAAAGCAAGTAACATCTTTGGTAAACTTGCCCAATTATCAGAAAGTAGAAGATGTCATTTCAGGTATTTTCATCTAGTATCTTTACCTTCATAAGATCATGTAAATTCAAAACATTTTTTAGAGCTTTCAGATTTTCATTTTGAGAGGAAAATTAGTCCATCTGTGGGGTTGTAGGGCACATGGGGAGGCTCAGACTTTATAATATTTAGCTGTATGTTGTTTTTGCATGGAGCAGAGGGGCACTTCAATTTAATCAGTTTCCTGTTTGAATGAATATCCTGAAATGGGGAGAAATTTCAAGCAGTGTTTTGAATGCACCTCAGTGCATTTTACAGCAAGTAAACAAGGCAATCTCCTGGACCCTGTAACATTAGGATTCAGCATGATTAGGACTGCCTAGCTCCTTTCTCATGGCAACCAACCAAGAGCAATGTAGAGCCATCCATAATATGTGTGCCTTGCAAAAAGAAACAGCTGCATCCTGATGTGAAGGAGCCTGACTGGGATTGTCCCCTCACTGTTGGTCTGGTTGTAGCTCCATTCACACAGTCTGCAGGCACAGGGAGTAAGGGACAGGCTTGAGCCTTAGGAATGCACACTCAGGATACGCACTGGAATGTTTTGGGATGCTTTGGAGACCAAGGTGTCCTGGGCTACAGCAGGTGGGTTTGCCAAACTGTCTCTGACAACCATCTAGCAGTTGGCATAGCTGATCAACAAACACGTTCCTGACCTTAATGTTTGCTCTAACAATTTTTTTGCAGACACAGTATGTTGGCCATACATCATGAGTTGGTCATATTGAAGATACTTTGGGAAGATTATATGCTGTTTGTGGGAGCTTTGCAGCACCTTAGGAATGCACACTCAGGATACACACTGGAATGTTTTAGGGTGCTTTGGAGAACTGGAGAGGGACTTTAACAATGGCATTTCATGATAGAGCAAGGGGTGATTGCTTTGAACTGAAAGAGGGTAGGTTTGGATTAGAAGTTAGGAAGAAATGTTTTTACTTTGAGGGTGGTAAGGAACTGAAACAGGTTTATCAGAGCCCTATCTCTGGAAGTGTTCAAGGCCAGTTTGGATGGGGCTCTTGAGCAACCTGGTACAGCAGAAGGTGTCCCTGCCCACGGCAGGAATGTTGGGACTCAATGATCTTTGATGTCTTCCAACTCACCCCGTTCTATGATCCTAAGTTTATAGTTCTAATGCCACCCCATCTGTTTGTGTGTGGGTGTGTCTGTACGGATAGATGAACATCCTGGGGCTTATCCAAGAACTTTAGAAGTCCTTTTTTTTCTGTGATCTCTCTCTGTCTTGAGCTAACCGGATTTTTGAGGACCAAGTAGACACAATATGTGGTGGAAAAAATTCTTAGAATTTGGCCCATGCAGAAGTGTTATCCTACCCACAGCTGAGTGCAGAGAGGGAGTGAGTAAATCCTCACTGCATGAGACAGTGGTCTGCCAGCCTCCATAAACCCCAGGACATCTCTGTGCAACCTGCAGGTGGTTGAAAACACCTGCTGATTCACTAAATGGAGAAAATGCTGCTGGGACTCCTTATGCACTGGAAGTGCCTGCTGGAATGGGGTTCACATTTAACAGAAAGAGTCATACAGAGCCACTGACTTTGCAAAAGCCAGGTTAAAAATATCCATGTGCCGATGTCAGCTTCCTTTTATTTTTGTCTTAGCATAGCAGTAATGACCTTGGCATGAAGCACTGCCTTGAGGCAAATGACCAGCTGGGATTAATGGCCCTTGACTTAATTTCTGCCCATCAGCACCTCCCAGCCAGTGATTAATCCTGCTGAAATGCTCTGTGCATTGATTATTATTGATTCATTCATTGATTGTGTCCAGGGTCTGAAGTTAGAAGCTGAAGTACTGGAGGCACCCTAGGGACTCCTCTAATAAGATGAGTTTGCTTAATTCATAGACTATTTGAGGTGCTTTAAAAAGAAGCCTCATAAAAAGAGATAGAAAAGGCAGAGCACTTATAGGACAATGAAACCCAGATTTCTCAGGCTATTAGAGTTGATGGCATGTATCAAATTACTTCAAATAGGCTTGGTGCATAAAGCAGGAGCATAAAGGAATTCAATGTGTATTACATGTGTCACTTCCCAAGATTCCAGGCAAGAAAGCCCATCAGATAACCTGGGTGTAGGGCAGGGTAGGCATCTGTGGGGTCAATGTCCCACATTTCTTACTGGAGATATCACTGTTCTGTTTGCCTTCAGAAGTGCAGACATCCTCATTTTCTGCACATTGCCTGGACACGTTTAGTTCCCCTTCCCCTTGCACTTGTTGCTGTCTGACCTAATCTGTTCTTCAAGGACTTTGATCTAAATAATTAATATTTTGCTCTTCAGGAAACCAGACTGATTGCTTTTAATACCTCCTTTATGAACAGGATTTGCAAATTGCAAAGGAGAGGAAAAACAGTTTAAAAGACAATATGGTTTAATAACCTGACACATTTTTTCTTCAAGTTGCTCTTCTGGGATTCAGTGTAAAAGATAAATTAAAGGTAGCAGTATCATCTTTGGATGAGTTATTTCACATCTTTTGATGTTCCAGTATATATCAAATGACAAGAATGTACATGAAGGAGAAAACCTGTGGTGGAAAGTATTCCCAAATGCACATTGCTGAGGTGCTTCCAAAGTGCTGATGGCTGCCAAGCACTCCATGGTGATGCAAACACTATTGGACAAGTTGTCCTGCTTCTGAAGAATGTGGGTAGATTTTTCATAACAGAAAAGAAATAATGTTTCTAAGGAATTGCTTCTCTACTCCTGACTTGCAAAGCATTTAAATCAGTTACAATGATAAAAGCCCCTGACCTTGATCAACAGGAGGAAGAAGTTTTGAATTCATAAATGCCAGAGGGGTCTAGTGCCTGCTTATCTCTGCCTACTCATTGCTGACACTGTGACACTGTTTGAATTGTATAACTGTTGTCTGTTTCACACACTTCACCAGTAAAGTATGAGTACTGTTCTCTTCTTCCATAGGATACATACATATTTTAAATGGTGTAGAGTGCACTGAGTCTTTGGATAGGAAAGTCTCCCAGCCTGCTATTGTGAATGAGCAATAAAGGGTTCTCTTGGTGAGATTAACTGTCTCCAAAATATCAAACTGTGAACTATTTATTCAGAAACTATCAAATTCACATAATCAGTTCCTTACAAAAATACCTTCTTGTGTGGGAGAACAAGAAGCAGACTTGAGGAAGTTGCACTCTCTATGAGTCTGAGGTCAGTTCTCGAAAACATTTTTGTTGTGAAACTATGGGTCAGCAGTAGAAACTGTGTTGCCTTAGAGGTGTTGTATGTACCATATGAATGTATCCACCAGAGCTCATTAGGATCGTCGTCAGTCAGTTGGACTAAATAGGCATTTTCAGGATGTGATTTTAGAGAATCCTCTTTATGCATCCACCTTAAGATGAGGAAGCACCTGAGATCCACTACTCTCTTTTCTTTTAACACTAATGGGACTTTGGGCTGTCGAGGTCCCTTGTGTTTTCTAAACATCTGCACTAAGGCAGAAGAATCTCATATCTAATGTATGCCAGGTGTCACTACAGTCCAGTGATGACATCCACTCCCTAGTGAGGAGATGAATCAACACGGCAGGGCTGCAAATGAGAGACTGGGTCCAGATTGTCTTCTAGAAAGGAATTCAGTTTCTCATCCCTCTATGTTTTTGTAGAACAGGGAGTGTACCACTAGACTGCTGGTTTTTCAGTCTCATAGATAAAGTTTCATATTGGATAAAGGAAGATGAACTCCACATTCTCCTGTCCTTTGGGAAAAAGCTGCAGAGTGACTGTGTAAGATCCTTGGCAGTATTGGTTTCTGAGTGTCCCTCCCTGAAGCCCCAAGATAAACACCTTGATTTGGAGAGCTGTGCTGCTGTCTTGGTTTGAGACAAGTTAGGTGAAATGATCACATCCTCCTGGAAAACTGGGGCAGCCCTACAAGATAGATCTTGTGGATCTAAGATGTTTGTTTTTTCCTGATCTACAATGATAGCCTAGGCGTCTAATGGAGTCATGTGAATTCCATGAGGTGGAAGACATCTAAAAGAGCAGTGCCATGATGGCAACCTAATGCAAAATACACAAACCACAGCACATGCAAACCATAGCTTCTGTGGTTTTAGCTTTGCTTATTTATCTCTCAATGCAGTGACAGAACCTTGCTATTTCCTTGCTGTGAACCTTTTGTCTCAGTGTGTTTGTTAAGCCCCTTTTCCAATGTGGCATGGGAATGAATTCATCTAGAGGAATAGCAAAAATGCAGGAGCTAGAAGTAATGCCGTAATTTTCTTAATATATGGAGATACCTGTGCTCAAATATCAATGAATTCAAACTGTGCTTTGTGACCACCTAATTTCTTCCCTTTGATTGAATCTACTGAACTTCATCTGGTTGGTTTTGTTGCTTCTGGGATCCTGCCATAGTTAATAGTGATGTAATTTGGCCACGCTCTGGAATCCTCATGGTCTACTCTCTCTGCTCAGATATTCAGATAACTTGTTTTTCTCAGCCCTGCTTTCTTCTTTCTTCATTTTTATTTTCCAGAACTGCTTCAAGGCTTTTAGAATTTTCACAGTTGTGTTCAAAGATAAGTGACAAAGGCAAGTGTTACTGATAGTGCCATCCTGAGCAGAGAGCTGCCACATCTTAGTGGGATTCCCAGTGCCTTATACCCACAAAGCTGCGAGATTCCCAAAGTAAACAAATGTAATATTTTGGAAGACAGAATACATTGGCAGGTAAATCTTTATGAAATTACCTCTAATTAGCACCTCTAGCAGAGACAAATCCTTTAGTCACAGAATAGTGTCACCTGAAAATGTGCATGTTCTTGTTTTGCCTTTGAAACCATCAAAGAAAAATCATATGTATTGGTTTGACTTTATTGCCATAATTTTTCATTAGAAATAGGGGGAAGAAACAAGGGATGAAAGCCAGGAATAGATAGGAAAAAATGAAAAATTGCTGTGGCAAAATGAGATCTACTTTGAATGGAGCACTGCACTGCTTTCTGCAGCCAATTTCCTACTTCCAACAGGTACTACCTCACTCTCTCCCACTCTTACCAAAACTTCTTCATAAACATTATTAAGAAGCTTAATTGTGAATTGCAATGAAAAGCAACATGTTCACATGTTTATTCACATCCCTTATCTCCATCTCAAAATGTTAATTGGAATTCCAACATTAATTGGGACTTCAATATGAATCGGAATTTGCTGGAATATGTCCAGGCTGAGTTGGTTCTCTTTGTCAGGGAGAACATGTTCCCATTTCAGGGCCTAGGAAGGGAAATTGATTCACTCTTGTGCCAAAAACATATGGAAAGACAAGCAAAACAAGGAGAAGCAGAGAAAGGGATGATCAAGGGGAACACAAAGAAAGTGAATTTTCTCTCCTGCCCTCTGCCCCAGATTTCCAAAGTGCTAAGTGCAGATCTCCTGTTTGCTTCAATGGGCACTCACTCAGGTCTGAGAAGGTATCCAGGTCTGAGTCTTTCCCCTGACCACAATCCAAGCTTTGTTTCGGCACTGTAGAGTGAAACAACTGACTGTAGTGGATTATGAATTCCAGTTTTTACCATGGCCAAATTATGACATAGTAAAGCCCTCAACAGTAAGAGCTATTGTTAAACTACAGAATGCAGGAGTGTGAGGGCCTCAGAGAAGAAAAACAGAGCCCTTGTTTCAAGACAAAGGAGGAATAGGTTCATCCCAATTAGAAGTTGCCCTTAGGTCAATTTAGAGCCCCCCAGGGCCCTGCACCCACAGATACGTCATTATTTATCTGGAGCACTCCCTACAGCTACATGCCTGGTGAAAAGTTATGCACACAAAAGGTTGATTGCCAACTCATTCTAAATATGTCAGGCTCCTCATTTGTCATGATCCACCATTCAGGGACCACACAGACTTTGCAGCAGTCACAGAGGAGTTTGCCTCCTTTTGCTCAAAGCTCAGATTTGTCCATGAGTGTTTTTGTTCCTATCATTGTTCCAAACTGTCCCTCCAGTGAATGAAAAGGGACAGGTATCTTCAGAGGGCAGTGAGATCTTCAGGCTGCTGAATTGCCTTGAGAAAATGCTGCTTTCTTTCTGCTGCCCAGAGCAAGAACAGGGTAGGTCCATGACTGATTAAAAGCCACCAAAAACATCAGATAATGTGTCCTGTGTATCCAAAACTGATGCCAGGCCATTCCATCCATGTAAATAAATCCATGAAATTCATATCAATTTCAATTCTTTCTATCTCTAAAGACAGCTGGTGGTAGAGGGAAAGCACATTAGATCACTTTACATTCTAAATAATTAAATTCTACCACTCAATGGATTGATAAATTTTCATTGTGTGAAGGAAGTCAGTAATATGATTACATTATTTAAAAATGCTGGGATCTAATAAATTTTAAGTGTATTTGTGAAATTTCTTTACTGACAGTGACTCTTGATCTCATATTAGGAGTATAATAGGGGTTTTCCTCTTTAACCATTCAAAATTAGAATTTGTCACTGTTACACTGTTTTTACTTTTTATTTGCATTTCACTTGTTGCAATTACCCAAACTGGGATTTGGCAATACCTTAAGAAATGCATGTAGACCCTTTCCCAGTTTAATCATCAGAATTCCCCCAACTCCATCTGTTGCACCTGAGGGGCTGCACAGGTGGCACAGCAGCTGAGCATTCCACAGCATCCTCCTCCCTGCACTGAGCTCTTCTCCACTGGGACTGCCATAAAAGCCACATTACCATACTGTCTGTACATCACCACTGAGAATATCTGGATGGTAAAGTTAACCATGTGGTTCTGCTTCTTTTTTGCATCTCAGTTTCATTTTTTGGTTCTCCTTATTTTAGCTAGCACAAGTCTTTATGTTTCTAATTCTCCATATGTGAACAGTTGCTTTTCTGTGAAATAGATCTCTTTAGTGTAAATATTTGAAATAAGAATGTTTCCCTTCATATTTCTACATCAGGTTTTAATGGAAAAATCAAATGACAGATCTCTTTATAGTCATACTTTCCTAGTATTTTTTCCTAATTGCAGCAGAACACTAGCTTAGAGTACCTATTCTTTTTGCCAAGTGATAGAACAGGTTTTCTGCTTCTTGCTTAACTGCATTTTGTTAATTGCTTTTCTGGGTCTTTTAATTTTGAAAATATGTTTTTTCTGTTCCCTCTGTTTCAATTTTTTCCTTTTTTTTTTTTGTTTATCTGCCTATTTTATTCCTTCAATTTATTCCTTCGATATCTTTGCTTCTTTTTCTTTTTTTCAATTACTGTTGGTTTATTTTTTTTTTTTTCATGGTCTCTGGCTTTTTTTCTCTTNTGTTTTGTTTTTTTTTGGTTTTCTTTTTTTTGTTTGTTTGTTTCTTGGGAAAATTCGATTACCAGAAGTTGCCAATATTTCAAAATTCCTTGAAGAGTGACAGGATTAGGAGAGCATTAATCCTCTAGGTTTGGAGTGAGCCTTTATTGCTGCTTATGTGCTATACACAAGTTTTGCTTTTCCTAGCGCTTTGCTTAGAATAGATAACTTCAGGCTCCTAATAAATATTGCTGCCTCCTAAAACCTCTGGGTATTTTCTCATTCTCACTTGCATTTTACATGGCTGTGCCTAAGATTACCCCTGAAATCCCTACACAACTGCATTGTCTGATCCAGCTGCAGCTCAGCTGAGTTTCCTGTGGGCTGACACAGAATCAGCTTGCTGCTCATGAACAGATGTGTCAAGCTGTTCAAAGACAGCATCTCTGGCGATGGAAATTCCTCTTTAGGCACTGGCTGTGGTGCTCGTTACCATAGTACCTGCACCTCCAAAACATTAATAAAGTAGACACTGCTCCAAGAGAGAGAAATATCACTGCTGCAGCTTTCATGGTGCAGGAAATGGAGTTATGCTAAGCTGGGAGTAGTGGGAGCCTGAAAATAGTGGGAGCCTGAAAATAGTAGCCTGAGGTTTTTCCCAGATTAAAGACTGAGGGAAGTCACCAGCGCAGCTCTGTTAAGTCCCTGCTCTGAAATTTGTCCTGGAGGAAGCTTCCACTGTTTACTGGTTAAGCACAGAGCCTAAAGAGACAACCTAAATACACTAGCATCATGCTGGTACCCTGAACAGAGCAGGAATCAACAGAGAGATTTCTTGTTACAGCCATTGAAGCCAACCTTCCCACTGAATTTAATGCCCCAGAGCTGCTCAGCCTCTCTGCTCTCCCTCTCCCATTCCAGGTGAGCTTCCCTGCTCTGGGTAACTATCTGCCAGTTTTGGGATGGTTCTTCCATCCCTCTCATGTCAGCAGGCACTGAGGGCAGCCCTGGGGCACCTCTGGCACCCTGAGCTTGGATTTTGCTGTTCAGAGGGGCTCACCCGTGCTGTGGGTTGGAATCTTGGTGCTCTTGCTCAACCCTAGTGAGCAGTGACCACATTCACTGTTCTGATTGAGCACAAAAAAAATGCCATTTAGACCACTTGACTTTAGCCAGACCTGCAACTGAAAATGTTTGATAGCAGTCTTTAAAATCTTCCTGCATAACCCCTAGAGACAAGATGTGACTTGTGAGAATGCTAATGGAATTTAAATGTCATGAATGCACGGTGTCATTTAGAAATTGCTAAGTGCTCAGAACAGTCCAGACCTTCAACAGCATTTTAATATTTATTACCTTGAAAACAACAGCACCCATGAAGCTAAATCCTCTGGGACAGATGTAATCTGTGGTATTGTGGGATGTTGGAATGAATACAGACCACACAATTTGCTGTTAGGCCTAAGAGGAACCTTCTGTTGCTGCATTTCCCAGTTTTCCCAAGCATTACCTTTCAGCTCACCATGCCAAGTCTAAGTTTCCAGTGAGTTTCCAGCCCTCACAAAACACAAAAATAAATTTTGAAAATATTAACAGATAACTTGGAATATAGGATTCAGCTCTGCAAGAAAGCAAAAACCACTTTCCCTTCTCGTTAGTATTTCTGCCTTTAGTGAAATAATTCTCACTGACAACCGCTTGTTCTTGCAGTTATTCCTTTTAAGGTCTTTGCCATCTGGGATGCCTAGCTCTTCCTTTTCTAGGAGAAGACATTAACATCTGCTGACATTGACCTTGACCTCCTTTGCATTGTAATATTCTTGAAGCATTGCATTCTGCATACTTCACACACCAAACCCAAACAGTTATACATTTTCTTCTGTTGGAAAGTCATATTTTATGACTAGTTATGTCCTTAGGCTTCACCGTCTAGGAAGATAAAAATAAGTTATGTTTATGTCACCAAACTACAATCCTGATTTTTGTAGGTAGTTCTGTGACTCCTTCATGAAATGTATTTTGGAGTTGGTTATAATATTAAATGAAAAATAGGTATATGACAGCTTTCGTATTTAAATGCATACTGAGGGTTAAAGTTCTTGTTGTACTTCTTCACAGCTTTTTCCAGGATACAGCATGTCATGGTTTGACAGTGGCACAATGCCAGTGCCCCCATGAGAATACCCTCTCCCTGGTGTCTGCTGTGAGATGTGACCAGGAATAAGCAAAGCAGGCTCTTACTTAGAAATAAAGAAAACTTTATTAACTAAACTAAACTACAAGAAAATAACTAAACTACAAGGAAAGAAAAAAAAACCACACAAGGAAAATTAAAACCTTACAAAAGCATTTTCCTCCTCCCCCCACCAAATTCCAATACAATACATCTCCCAGATCACCAACTCTTGGTCCGGCCCACCCTTTAGAATACTCAATCCTCAGTTCATCAAGAGGAGAAGGAGTCCTTCTTTGTGCCATGGGCTTCTTGTCACATGTGGCACCACCTGGCCATCATTTGCCATCGTGAAATCTTCATTCCATGCCCAGTGCTCTCACCACTGCACATGGACCAGAGCTGCTTCTAGGGTTCCTTTTAAGGATGCCTTGTCTCCTTCCAAAAAGGCACAGTCTCAACTTTGGGACATCTGTCCCCCCCTATTTTTTTTGCACCCCCTGGGGCTGAGGGGTACCCACACTGAACCCTCCTGGTTCTGAGGCATTGCCCCCCCTGGAAGCAGTCTCTGTATCACAAGGAAAAAGTCCATGGCTATACAAAAAAAGAGTCCAGCAAAAAATGCTACTCCATCTTCTCCATTCTTCCAACATCTCTCTCTCTGCTCAGACCTTCATCACTCTTCTAGGAAGGGTTAATATTCTGTAAAGTTTTCATTGTCCACAAAGGGGTTAAAAGCTCCCACAAGCGGCTGGACACATGGCTGCCTCCTCCCCCACTTTTCCTCCTTCTCAGCCGTGCTGCCTGCTGCCGCACATGTTTATCAAGTTTCAAGGTAACTCCCAGTCACGGCTCTGTCTCTCCCTCTGTCTGTCTCCCAGAACGGGGAGGGAATACCTCTCAGTAGTTCTTGGATGCTTCCACCCTTGGGCCCCTCAGGGTCAGGCCCACCTCTCCCGGGCCGCTTTCCCCTCTGCCCGCCCAGCCAGCAGTTGGGCCAGGGGAGAGATCCGAACCCTTCCCGCCAGAAATCCAAAGAGAACCTTCCAGGGGGCAGCCCTGCTTTTGACCCTGTGTGTTCTCAGAGGCGTATCCAAATCTCCCGGGCCAAACCAGATGCCAATATCAAAATCTGAGCACCCATTGGTTTGACCACAACCTCCCAGAACACCTGTTTCCTGTTAAACCACCACACAGCATCAAGATGAGCAGCCGCAATGGGCAAAATCTGTTTATTTTGCATTTAACTTTTGTTGTGCCAGCCTGAAACACTTGGCATTTCATAAAGTTTAAGACAACAACATCAAGCACATCACTGCTAAGCAAACAGAAATTAAACAAGTTTATAATTCCATAGGTCATATTCCACCATTAGTGCATTGGAGGAGGCCACAAACTGTTGGGATAATTGCTTTATCTCTCCACTTCTTTGTTTATTCTTCCTGATTTTTCTCTGCCTTAGATAAATCACAGCTAGGCTTTGAAGCAAGCAGTTCCTCTGCTCATCATCTTTGCAGTGCCCAGGGGGAATTCAGTCCTGCACTCTTCCTTTCAACTTCCACCTCCAAAGGCAACAAAAATCAGGAATGGGGGTTCATTAATCCATAATGCCACAGCTGGTACCTAGCTTATCTTCCTTCAGACACCTCCACTGCAGGTTTGTTCATTTGGGATGGTCAACTTGGGCTGTCTTTATAGTCAGTATGGAGAAGCAATAGGAGAAGCAATTGCTCAATATTGAATGCTCTGTGTTGTTTTGGCTCTCAGAATTAACAAAAAAGGAATTGTACCTTCAACTGTCTGTAAAGTGATTGCCGGATCTTCACTGGGCACTGCAGAATAGCCAGGGTAGGCAGAGGTGAATAGTTTCAGTTAAGGGAAAAAGTGTCACTGCTTGGTGTTCATCTTCTGTTTAGGGGCTCTCCTTCATGAGGGTAAGTCAGTTTTTTGCTTGCTTTTCACCCTGGGAGCAGCACAGAGGAAGTTGAGCCAAAATGTTTCACAATTACTCCAAGCCCTACAGGAAATCTCGCAAAAATCAATTCAACTGGACTTTGCAAATTTGAAGGACACTGTGGTCAAAAGAAGATGAATTTGAGGACCCCAGCATCTGATTTTATCTTTCTCTGCATTTAAACTAAAAATAGAAGGGGAAGGAGTTACAACAGACGGTCTCATGTTAAAGTTGAGGTTGATAAGCCTCAGTACATGGTGAGGGCATTCCCACCACAATAAATACTTCAGAAATTGTGATTCTTGAACAACCACAGAAGTCATGAAGGATAGAAGTGAGGTAACTCAGTCTGTCACTCTGGCTCCACTTGTCTGGGACCTGACCAAATATACAGTCGCTTTTGTTGTTTTGATTTTTTTTTCTTTTCTTGAGACTTATTTTTGGTTTAATTGTGAAAGATATTAGAGATGTGGAAGATTTCATCAGAGCCTATCCAGGAATGGGTCTTCAGGTGTTAAGTGATATCACTCTTTTGAAATAATAAAAATATTATGCATCATATTCTCCTATAGTGCCTCTTTTAGCAAGCAAATAAACTTGCAGGCTAGAGGAAATGGCAGACAATGCTGCTGAATAAAAAAAATATTTCAAACACCAGGATTTTTTATAGTATCATCTCTACATTCCACAATGGCAAACAACAGCAAAATGGGGTGTAACATTTGGATTTAAAAACTGCTCCGATGACTCCTGAATGAAATGCCATTATGTCATTGCTTTAAGGATAATTTTACTATTTAAAGCATGTGACTCAGTTTTGTTTGCAGCTTGAAGAACACAATATTGTACAATGAAATGATCTGCAATGTACAAATAAGGCTCAGTGCTGTTTTGGAACTACTTATTTGAGCAAAGCTACCAAAGTAGAAATCATTTGCTGATGATCAGTGCTGTGTGTTCACTGCACCACAGGAGGTGACTTCTTCTAACTTCATTTTAGCCAGAGTTTAATTTCCATGTCACTGTTTATTTGTAAACATCAAGATGATACACTCCAGATCTTTTGGATGATACTGTTCTTGAAACAACAGCTATCTGCAATTACAAGATTGAATTAGCTTCAATTTCATCATCGTCATCTAACTCTGCTGAAATGCATGAATATAACTCCCTTAATAACAGCTTGCCTCACTCATTTCCAGGCATTGTATCTTTATTTCTGGGATAAGATAGAAAGTCCTCTTGCTGCTGAGCAGAGCTGAGGCCTTTCCTCCTCCTCACTCCACCCCAGCAGTGAGAAGGCTGGGGGTGCACAAGGGGTTGGGGGGATACAGCAGGGACAGCTGACCCCAGCTGGCCCAAGGGAGAGGCCGCACCATTTTATGTCATGTTTAGTGTATAAACATGGGGAAGAGGCAGCAAGGGGGACGTTCAGAGTGATGGCATTTGTCACCCCAAATCTCAATTACATGTGATGGAGCACTGTTGTGGGGGTAGCTGAACACCTGCCTGCCTATGGGAAATACTGAGAGAGTTCCTGGATCTGCTTTGCTTCTGTGCACAGCTTTTGCTTTACTTGTTAAACTGTCGTTACTTCAACCCACGAGTTTTGTCGCATTTACCCCTGTGAGCCTCTCCCCATCCCAGCAGGGCATGCTGAGCAAGGCTCTGTGTGGGGCTGAGCTGCCAGCTGTGGTTAAACCACCACAGACTGATACCTCTGAGATCACAGAAATGGAGCATAGTGTGTGCATCATGATTCCTTGAAGAAAAAAAACAGCCCCTGCTCAACACCGACAACTGGCATGCAGTTTACATGTGCATGAATATTGTCACACATTTTATCAACATGTGCTGAAAGTATTCATGCCACATATAGTCCTGGCCTTCATGACCTTACAGTAAGAAAAATTCTTACAATTCAAATTTCTTAAAATTCAAACTGAAAGAGGAAATGTTTTCACTGATCCATGCTCCCAGTCTCATGTTGAGGAGCAGCAGCATGTTTGGGGTGACCAACACTCCTGTTGAACTATGAGATCCAGGGTCCCTAACACCATCTCTTAAGTCTTTTTTGTGTTTCTCACAGTTCTTTCAGGCTGTCTAGGTTTCCAGTATGTATTTTTGTATTTCTTTGGGTTTGGCAGTGATCAGTGTCTCCTTTCTGTCCCACCTCTGTGCTCGTCAGGTCATTCTGCATCCCTGGGTCTGGGTGTGTTGGGAAGCTGGAGGCAAAGTGCTGGCGTCTTGCTGAATGCTGTGTGACATTCTGAGAGCCCTGCACCTGCTTGATACTCCTGCTGGTGTCTCCAAACCCAGCCATCTTCCATTTGCACCACTCTTAGTCTTGCTATCACAATGCTGCACACCCTGACTAACAGAGCTGTGTGATCAACATCAGGTTAATCCTGCCAAGGAGCCTTGCTTTGTTTCTTGATCATCTTTCAGCTCACCTAGTGCACTGCATTTCAATCTAATATAACAAGAAATACTGGACAAAATTTGATTTTTATGCTTTTTTCTACTTGTTTAAAACCCTTGAGAGCTTCTTTTCATTTGCCAGGTAAGGCTGATTTTAATTTTCTTCAGCTATTGAGAATTAAATTTGTACCTAATCTTTGCCTACTGGACATGGCCACCACAATAAATCACATCTCTGATTAGCTGCTCCCTTCTGAAATAGATGTTTGAGGTGAAAGAAATCATCAGAAAAATATGGGTTTTTTGCCAGTGGCAATATGAGAACTTAGATTTGCCTACTCCAGTCAGTTGAATCTTTGTTAGTTTAGGTTGCAGAAGAACCTTTTACCTTTTTACAGAAACACAGCTGGAACCATTTCCAAGTGCTCAGTGAACCATCAAGACCCACAACATGCTCTGACTGTCCAGCACTTGTCAGACACCTTCTGCTGGCCCGAGGAGGTACAGAAAATAAATGGAACTTCAGCCTGTAAGGCTATAAATAATCTGCATAATAAACTTGAATAGTTTGAGATATAGAATGCTTAAAATGACTGATCTAAAAAGCAAGCAATTGCCCTGTTCAATCTGATCTAGCACCAATCTGCTCTCCTTTAACACTGTGGGTATCCAAGGCATGGGAGATCTCAGCCAGAACATATACTTGCCTTTGGAGTGAAACAAACTGCTCCTCCAGCTCTGAAAACTTCAGGAAGATTGAGCTCTGAGTTTTGTGCATCTGCATGGGAACAAAAATGAAAGTTACTTGACCATTTCAGGGTTTGTTTTTTGGTTTTGTTGTTTTGTTTTTTTTAAGTTGAATAACTAAACTATGATAAAAAAATCTGCTTTTGTTTGGGGATGAGAGGAACAGAACACTTTCTTCCTTTTATCTTTCCTCAAAAGCGCAGACACCTTCTGCTCAAACTATAATAAACTATAGTGGCTTGCAATATGTTTACCACTGTCAAAGCACAGAGGTGAGCATCAGTTATGCCACAGTTGGAATAGTTTCACTCTCTGACTTCTTTTAACATAGCAGTACTTCAAACCCTTGGAAATCAAGAATTATTTGAGTGTTGGGTAAAGGATTCTAATATTGCGCAATGTATGAGCTATTAAAAATAGGTGCTTAGGGATAGATGCCCTATGTGGACAGTAGGCTATGGTTTGAGATATTACCTTCCAGAAGCACTGGTTTTATTTTATGTTTCTTAATCTCATGAAAAGGAACCTTTTGGAAAGCTGTTGTTCCACTGCCTGGATGAAGAGCAACAAGTAGTTTACAATGTTTATGGAAAAAGGAATCAACCTTACATTTACAGCTGCAAGGCCACAAAAGTGCCATGGAAAAGCAGTGTCCAAAACAGAGGCAAACACTTTTTGCAGTGGTCACCACTGACTTAAAGGCCTTACAGAAGCAGCTGCTTCTGAATATCCTTTTAAGCCCACTGAGCCTGGATCCAGCTGTTAAAAATAACAATGTTTTTCATCCTCCATAGTAATCGGATCTCACTGGGCAGCGCTGGAGGAGCAGTTGCATAAAAAAGCTTTGGTTACATAACAGAAGTGCAGTGTGCCCCTGAGCCCAGGGGAGCCAGGCAGGTCTGTGTGGCAGCCTGCAACCCTCACAGCTCCCTGTCCTCACCCTGGCACCGCCCAGGGGCTCTGCAGCCTCAGCCCTTTGCAGAGAGCTGCAGAGCATCCTGCCACACCAGGGCTGGTGCTGCCTCACCCTCCTACAGAGGAAGGTCATGGCAAGAGTGGCTGCATCTCATGATCTGTGTATTATCTTCGTCCTCTGGTGACTCTGGCTCTGTACAGATATTCTGGACTTTGCAGTCCTGAGCCCCTGCTCTCTTTGCTGCAGTGTCCCAGGGGAGGCAGGGCACAGAGAGGGGCATTCACATATCCTGTGTCACAGATGCATCTGTGGCAGTCACCTCTCAGAGCCCCTCTGTGAGTGTCTGGATCTCTGCAGCTGAGTGCCCACAGCTCCCCTGAGATGATGCACCACTTCCCTTTCTCCTACTTCCTCAGGAGGAAGTTGGCACCAACCTGGGATACATTCTGTGGTCACATTTTTGGATGTAGAGATCAGGAGCTCCCCATCAGCAGTGCACAGGCTGAAACATTCAGTCCCTCTGGAAGTCAGCAGGACATTTCACACTGTTGAGTACTTCCCTGGATTGGTCTCAGCCTGAGCATGAACTTTGCTATTTCTCTTACAAAAAGATTAACTAAGAATGAATGAAAGTGGAAACAGCTAAAACTTTCCTTTTAAAGAAATTGAAAATGAAGACAAATATTTCCCTGAAGATTTACCAGCAGTAAGTTTGGATAAATTCTTGTGGAAAAAATGTGAGACCTATTTCCACAGAGGTTTAAACCTATTTTAAGCAGCAAACTTCAGCTGATATTTTTTGGATGCTCAGAACTGCACTACATGCTGTAGTTGGGTTTTACAGGATATAATACTCCAGAGGCAAATGGCAAAGTAATAACTGTCTTAACTAAGAGAAATTAATTTAGTTGATCTTAACTGAACATGCATAGGCAAGATGGGGTTTGTTCTATTATTATCTCATGCCAGGAAAACTCCAGAGTTGAGAGAAGGGACTCATCCTGTGAAACACCTGATAAATGCACTGCACCTCAGGGCATTTTTTTAAGTCCTTGAAGTCACATCAGCCTGGTCTGTGTGAAATGCAGTGAAGATGGGCACTGTTGGGCACTGTTAGCTGTTCTGTGTTTCATTGCTCAGAACAGCTTTCCTTTTCCAGTGCTGGCTGTGACTGCAGCCAGCCTGCTGCTATGAAAGCGTAAATTGCCTCTTTGAGGGCCCTTTAGCAGACACAGTGTGTGTAAAAAGCATCCAGGCATTTTGGTTACTCACCATTATACCACAGGAATGTTGAAGGGTTTCCAGTTTGGAAAGCACAGCACCAGGTCCACACCCTCTGAACAGGTTAAAGGAGGACATTAATATTGGACTACTCAGGCTAGAATTAAAGATGAAGTTTTTCACAGAAAGAGTGATCAAATACTGGAATCATCTACCCAGGGAGGTGGTGGGGTTGTGCAGTCACCATCCCTCGATGTGTTTAAAAAAAGACTGGACGTGGCATTTGGTGCCGTGATCTAGTTGAGGTGTTAGAATATGGGTTGGACTCGGTGATCTTAAAGGTATCTTCCAACCTAGAAATTCTGTGATTCTGTGATACTTATTTTCCTCAAAACCTGCCTGTCCCTGATCTTCAGTGGTGCCCACCATGGGCAAAACCTGGAGAGAGATTGCCAAAATCTGTGTTGCAGAATGTGTGGAAGGTAGAAAGGCCATGCTTGGATGAATGATCAGTCTGAAGCAGGTGCCTTCAGATGGATGAGTGGGGCTCTGCTTGTTACCTGAAACCTTTAGCAGAAAGAACCATTGGGTGTTATTCAGCTCCAGAAAGTTCAATCAAGACCATCTCAGGACTTGCTGAGAATGTTTGATAACTCTCAGCAGTAAATAGATTCATCTGGCAAGATCACCAGACATTTCTCTTTTCAGCTGTACATGGGCTCTGTCAGATGCTGTGGCTTCAGTGAGATCTCTGAGAAAGCAAACCCACCTCAAATAAGAGCTCATAGGTTTTGATTAAAATCACAAAAACTTAAATTGCCATATTTCACACAGCCCTGATATTTTCCTTCCTCCTCACTGCAGTTTTTATCATTTAGGGTACCATTTGCTCAATTTATTTCAACGTGCTCTTGGTTTCATTCTCCCACTTTGCAACCTTGGTGCATTTTCTTCCCATGAGAGATCACAATATAAATCTCTAGGTTAGGGAATAATGAGTTTAGTATTTTTTAAAAGCCTCCCATTGTAAGTCAGGATATCGACTCATCATTCAGCAGGTGATGGGATATAATAAGTGGACATTTTTTCCTTTAATTGCTGTTGAAAATGGAATAAGGGCACCAGAAAGACTTGGTTTTCTGAGACAAGGATTTCAGCTTCACAGGGCTTTAGTTCACTAGAATCACCTAATAGGCTTGAGTATAAAGAGCTGGACAAAGCTAAAAGGAAAAATAAACTGATGAAAGACTCCACCAGGACTTTGCCTTCCTAGTCTGAAAAATAGATTAAATATGATTATACCATTAAGTAAATAGACAGTGAGAAAAGGCTGACCTTGTGGTCTCTGAGTTGAATGGAACGGAGCATCTCCTGCTTTCCAGCCCTATCTCTTCCAGACCTGTTTGCTCATGACAGCAGAGATGAATGTTCAAAGAATCACAATCACAAAGGCCAGGAGGGACCATTAGAGTCACCTCACTGAACTGCTGTAAACCTGATTATGAGGTGTTTTTGCCCAGTACTTTCTGCACTGAGCCAGTTGAGTATGGTGAAGGTGATCAAGGACACAGCTGTGGGAGGCGAGTGGGCTGGCAGGGGCAATGGGTGGATTGTGGATTTTTTCTCAGATGAGAGGTTAAAGTGGTATCATAAGCTCTAAGGAAGGCAGAAGAATCGTCAAGATTCGACAAAGATGTCAAGAATTGACAAAGATTGTTGCAGGTAGATTTTGCGATAACCAATCCTTTCGCTCTACTAGGGAGGAAAATCAATGTGATAGTTCATAAATTATTAAAACAAAACTATTTTTTGAGTCTTTCCATTCCTTTAAATAAAACTTAATAGATATCACACTGACAAAAGGGCAGGGAAATACATTGTGTGGCAGGTGAGATAATCTCAGAGTTGAAAAGGTTTTGACAGACAAAAAGTAACATTTTAGAACATCATACGCACAGATGTTAAAGCATCTGAAGGAGTTGAGTGGCCATTTCTCTAGTGAAATGATGCTAAATTGTTGTGCTCCATGGCAGCTTTATGTAACATATTGTTTATTGTACATAAATTCAAGGAATTCCCCTATTCAAATAAGTATTAGATATACTCAAAAAAACTCCCCTGTTCACCAACCACTTTATAGAAGTACCTTTATTCCTTGAAACAAACAAAAACACACCAAAACCCACCCAGATCTAAACTACTCACAACAACCTTCATAGAAGAGTTCAACCAGGCATGCAGAAATTAAAGCTCTAGAACAAAGAAAGTGTTTTTCTTGTTTGTTTGCCCCTGGCCCTCTGCTTTCCCCTCACTCCCTCCTACCTGCAGCTCTCTTATCTGTAGCTCATTCTTTCTCTCTTCTGTTTGACCTGGGGTCAAATCTATCATTGTTTCCATTATATCCTTCAGTATTTTGCATTTCCCTGTGAAGTCCTCACCCAGTTTGCTCTTTAGTGAAGATTAAAGAAGGTTGTTTTTCATGCTGTTTGGAGGGACAGGAGCATGAATATCTGCAAATGCCTCCCGTACATTCCTGTGCCAGTCTCACTCTCTGTGCCTTCTCCACTTCCAGGAGGAAAAACTACCAGAAACTGCCCCTGGAGTGTCTGTCCCTTTGTATACTGAGGCAGATGGGCACACTTGCAGAATTAATGGGCTGTGATGACATCCCAGTGACCCTGAGAAAGTTACTGATGCACTTAGAGACAACAGAGCAGGATGACAGACAAGATACTTGAAATACCTGAATCCTGCTCTGGCATTTCCTGATCGGCAGCAAGGCTCATTTCAGAGGGAAACTCACATCAACCAGTCTGCAACTTCCCCTCCCAAGCTGAGCAGAAGAGGAAAACTGATATGGATCTCATGTCAGCTGCTGTCTGCAGGTCAGTATCTTCTGCATTTACAATACAGGGAATGACACAGCTCATGGATTTGGCTTTCAGGATGGAAGGGAGCATGGATACTGCTTTATCCATGAAAGATCTCCCTTCCAGTAGGAGAGTAAAATCCAGCTATCTGCAGTGTTGATATTGGGAGCTCCAATGAATTTCCATGAGGATAATATTGTGGACAGGATTTCTGAGGCATGCAGAGGTGTGGAGTTGAAAGAGAAAATAATATTGCCTGAACTGTAGGGGAGAATGGAAAAGGGAAGTTAGACAGGGAGATGGCAGGAGTGGGGAGTTCCCCAGATGAGTGCATTGTCTGAAGAAATGTCCTGCTCTGATTGCTTTGCTGTGGACTTGCCGCTGATTTATTTGATAGCCCCTAGCTGTCAACTGGCAGGGACTGTGAATAATTTTTATCTCATCACCAACTCACTGGGACTCATCATTTCATATGACTTCCGTAGTTCCCCCTTCACTGTTTCTTCTACCCTTGCAGTTTGATGAACACTAATCTCCTTAGCTGCTGTTCATTTCCTCAAATCAAATTTTCCTTCCCTTTGAACATTTTCCACTTTCTAGAAAAGTTTTGCAGAGTCTTCTCAAATGTGCTGGCTTGATCTGTGTTTTACCATAACAAAGTTCTTTTCTCTTTTCCCTATTTCATTTCCCTGTATTTATTTTTTCTTTTTCAGGAGGGGTGGAGGGAAGAAAAGGCTGGCTCCTCAGCACTGAGCTGCTTTTTCCACACAATTATCTGTGATGTAGGGCATGAGCTCAAGGGCCAGGAGGGAGAAAGAAGTGCTGGAATGAGATTGTGCAGGGTGAGACATGTGGATCAGATGTGCTGACTGCCAGGGAAGGGACCAGTGGATGCACAGCATGTCCAGTGATGAACCTGGATGGGAAAAGACTCCACTGAGACACAAAAAGAATGGCACCCAAGTCACCCAGACTGGGTTTCAGGAACAACCTACTCTGCTCTCCTTCCTTTCTACCTTCTGTCATTTTTCCCAGCACCTCCCTTTCTCCTCTGCGCTCCCCTGTCCCACGGAAGCTGGGGAAGCATGACAGCCTGTCAGTGATGGAGGGCTTATGGGAAGGGCTAATTGCTTCCTCTGCTTTGTTCAGATGTACAAATAGACCATTACTTACAATCATTACCCAGTCATCATCCATCATACAGACTAGTGCTATTTTCCATGCACTAAATATGTCACAGGACCCAAATTTGTCACTAATTGTACAAAAGGCCTGTGCAGGCCTGTGCAAGGAGCCAGTAATTTGTTAATATAAGATATGGGGCTTTGGCCTTATCTTGAATTTCCAAATGTTACTGGGGCAGTTAAAATTCTTATTTGTTTAAGAGGCAACACAATCCTCAACTTTCTGTCACTTTTATGAAACTGTATATAAGTCACAGCAATTCCTATGTTACAACATTGCTTTCTAACTATAATAATACAATAATTTATTATTAATATATATAACTATAATATATCAATAACTATAATAAGTTAACTATAAAGTGCAATGCTGAAAACAATGGCCATTTCTTCAATTTATAGTCAAATTTTTTCACTTGCATTTTCCTTATCTTTTTGGTTCCCAACCAATTTAAACCGTGTTTCTGAGTTGCTAATTTTTTCATCTTTTAAAAAGATGTGGCAGCAGAAGCACAAACAAAACAGTGAAAAACATCAACAAAAAAGTTTGAAAGTCTTATTCTCACTCTCAATTACATTTAGGCAATTGCAACAAAACACAGTAGAGCTGCAGGGCAGTATAGGGGCAAGAACTGACCTCAGATTAATCTTTGCAGCTAGAATATCTGTAACTGTTAAATTTTTTTTGTTTTCACCCTGTAGCAACACATAGAGCCAAAATTTGCTCTTCAGTCTCTGCCCTGCTTTGGGTACTGTGCAGGCTGGGGGGATGTTTCAGCTAGAAAAATGCCTTAAAAGGCATGATTCAAACTATTTATCTTTATTTTTCCATATAAAAGATACACAGCTACAATGGTTAGCCACTGGCCAGTGTGAAAATGGGACAGTTTGACAATGTCTCTTTGCTTTAAGGATATTTTACACTTTGTCTTGAAGGTTTTGGGAAACATGAGTGTGTTGTAAGACATCACTTGAATGTGAGAGATTTCCAAGTCTAATTGAAATGTTAATTGGAATGTGTACATGCCAGCTATCAACATACATTCACACATAAGAGAAAACTGAGTGTCAGCATCAGAAAAGTTCCTGATCCTTGAGCTCCTCTGGCCTGGTCTGGGTGTGAGCAACCATTGAACAAAGCTCTTTCTGAACCATCTTATTCCCTTCCTGGTTTCATGGTTTCCTGCAAGTTATTTTAGGGTTGTACTCAATGATCTTAAAGACCTTTTCCAGCCTAAATTGTTCTATGATTCTGTTGGACTCCCTGGTGAACATATCCTATTTTTTCTTGGAGCTGCACAAAAGACTTCAGTGGGAAGAGAGGCAGCACCAAGGGGCTGGGGCACACACCCAGTGCAGACTCAGCTGTGATGTGGTGTTGTATTTGTGGGGTGCCCAGATGAAGGAAGGAATGATGAATCTGACTCCATGTTCTCAGAAGGCTATTTTTTTATTTTATGATACTATATTATGTTAAGGAATACTATTCTAAACTATACTAAAGGATACAGAAACGATACTTACAGAAGACTAAAAATATAATGATAGAACTTATGACTCCTTCCAGAGTCCTGACACAGCTTGACCCTGATTGGTCAATAAGTCAAAACAATTCGCATGAAACCAATGAAACAACCACCTGTTGGTAAACAATCTCCAAACACATTCCAAAGCTGCAAAACACAGGAGAAGCAAAAGAGATAATTATTGTTTCCTTTTTCTCTGAGGCTTCATAGCTTCCCAGGAGAAAAATCCTGGGCAAAGGGATTTTTCAGAAAATATGAATGTGACAATGTGGAGAGTGCTGTAACCTCCAAGTGCTCTCAGGCTCATAATCACCTGCCTCTCAACAGGTCTAGTTCGTTGGGGCAGAGATCTGCCAAGGTGATTATGAAGTGTCCTGCTTCAGCAACAGCTTGGGTGTGGTGATCTTGGGAATCTCTGCAAGGAGCTCTCCAATGTCAAATATGCCCTGTAAACATGGATAACACATCCAGGCACAAGAGGAGACAATGCAAAGATGTCCCAGCCCAGATGTTCATGACTGGTTTATCTTCCTCTCTCATTGCAAAGCCCATGAGCTGCCAGTGAACAGACTTAAAGCACTGATCTACAGCCAAAGCTGACAGCACAGTGGGCAGTGCTGAGCCTCCAAACCTCTGTCTAATATAAAGTGTCTGCCATTCCTAGAGGTCATCTTGTCACTAGACTCAGTAATTTATCTGCAGCTTGCCATGGAGCACCCGAAGAGTGTTACCAACCAATTAAATCTACGTTTATGTAGGTTAAAGAATGACTTTTCCTGCTGAAGCTGTGCGCCCACCCTGTCAGCCTGGTCATGACGTCAAGGCAATTGAAGCCAGAGCTGTCCCTCAGATCTCCAGGTTGCTGTGACAGTGACCTGGGTCAGCCAGCACAGAGCTCAGGCCCTGACTGAATTTGCCAGACCTTTCAAATTGGATTTTCTGCTAGTGCCAAATCCAAGCTATTGCAGCCAGGTTATTATTTAAATGCATTACCTAAGTTAATGTATTTAAAAGTACATTATGCCATGGTCAATGATGCAGGTACTCAGTCATGCCATGGTAAAAAGAATTAAGAAGTTAAAAAGGTAGAGCTACCAATAGAAATGGGTTTTCTTTTATCTTGTGACTTTTTTCAAAGAAATGAATTTTTGGGGGGTGCTTAATACTGGTTTTAATCTTTTATGGTTAAAAATACTGGAAGTGCTACTTACGAAGGGAGGAAACCAGTCATCTCTGGTTCCTAGTAAAATCCACCCTGAAACCACCAAGATAAGATAATAATGACAAGATTTGTGTGCTCAGCACAGACTCTGCTTTCTGAGTTGGTTAGAGCAGCACAAATAGCAGTTTTGAGCATGTGTATTCTGAAGGGTGAATAATTCATATCCCTCCCTGTCCCCTGCTTTCCAGATTATGCTGGTATTTTTTCATCATGTTTGCTTGAGTCTGTGTATCTCTAAGTCATGTGCATGCTGCCAGTTACCTTTCAGAGCCGTGTGTAACGTGGCAGAGATTTGCTGGCTGAATGAGTGCTGTCAGAGTAGGCAAATTCAAACCTCCGTGTGCTGGCCTTCAGCAGTGTCATCGTGATGGATGAGAGACATCTCCTGCCTCACTCTGCAGATTGATCTGTTCCATTTAACAGTGTTTGGATAATGGTTACTTGGTGCTCCAGGGGAATGGTTTTCTACTGTGTCCTTAAAGCTAGGGACAAAAATTATATTTATATATNATATCCCCAAAAGTACCCCAGAAAAATAATCTGAAAAACTTCAATCTTCATGCCAACAGTGTAAGAGAAGCTGAAGAGACACCACAGAAGGACTTTTATCATGGAATTTCCTCCTGAAACCTGAGCTCCTCTGTTTCCTTAGTGTCACCAATCACACAGAAGCTCAAGTTTGAAAGTTCAGAGGTGTAACTTCTTGGAAGCCCCCCTCTATGTCACAACCTCCCTTGAATGTGCCCACCTGCTTCCTCATCTGAAGTGTACACTCTCCACAGATAAAGTACTTTTATTTCAAATGCCAGTATATTTCTGAATATAGAACATAATTTTGAGCTCAGAGCTGTGTTCTTGCCTCATACCTTTGAGTTTAGCAAATTTCAGAGGATGTCTGGTGGGAAGGTCCAGGCAAGGTGTGCTGTTGCAAGGACAAGATTTGCAGGACCTGAAATCTCCTTACTTGGTTCAGATGTCTAAACACAGGCCTCTAATGCAGTTTGGCTGCCTTCACATAACCCATCTGCCTTCTAGCTGCCTCTCCAGGAGGACACAGCTTTTCCATGGGCCCTATCTCTGCCAGTGCTGTGTTAATATCTAGGATAGCAGAAAAAGCCTGAACCAGAGACCTGAAAATTAAGTGGTTAATCCTGAATAAAAAAAAAAAGTGGCACCAGCCACCCTCATCAAAGCAACTGAGTGTCACTGCAAGTGCCTTGCCAGTGGTGGACAGAGAGGCACAGAGCACATCCCCTCCCCAAAGCAGGGCTGCTCTGACAGTGCAGGTGGGCTCTGCTCACCAAGGGCAGCACCATGAGGGCTGTGCCCCTGTGTGATATATCACAACAATTCCTCATTAATTTCTGTGTCATCCTTTCAGCATGGGAAGCAGAAAAGCTTTGCTTTTTCTTTTCACAGCACAGTTGCCTGCCTTTTCCTGTCTCTGTTTTTACCATTTGAACAAAAACTGCATTTACAGTGATTTGTGCTTTAAGGTGAGTTGAGTTGATTAGAGCCATATTTTCTAATTGGCATTTGCTTTGTCCTTGTTAGTCATCATTTGTATTGTGCTATTAGGTGATCATAATTGTATTAAAAAAAAAAAAGGTTATGCACTTCCAGGAGTTTTCCAACCCATTAGCACTAATTGAGAACATTGCTTGGTGTAAGCTCAACAGCTGGCATACACCTAGAGAAGTTTCATTTCCAGGCATTGCTGGTGTTCCCAGTGTAAGCTGTCCTTAGGAAGCACAAGCACTTTTTATTCCTCTTTTAAAACAAGTTTGTTTCCAGGGTGGAGAGTCTCTTGTCATTGGTTAACAAATCAAGCAAGGGGAACAGCAGGCAAATGGGGCAAAAAAGCAAAATGATCTTGCAGTGGATGCAGCATCCATGTAACATTTGCTGTTCCTTCTTTTCTAGCTGTGTTTTGTTCCCCAGATTTTAACATCTGCTTTTTTAGAAATTCAGGTTCTTTTGCTCTAAATTTCCCTGTCTTAACTCAGGTAAATTAAGCTTTCATTTCCTCAGCTGTTCTTCTGTTTCAATGGGGAGGAGCTTTGCCAGAGCAGATGTAGCAAAAATGATTATTCCAAAGAAAAGTGCTCATTTCCTGAGGAAGTGTGCTTTGCACTCCCAGCTAATGTAGCCATTTGACAGTCTTGCTGAAGATTTCTGCCTTCTGCATGACATGTGAGTGAGGAAGGTTTATTAACTCAAAGCACAAGGAACACATCAGATAAAGAATGTTATTTAATAGCAAAGCCATGATATATTACAATTTCTTGTCATTACTGTTTTAACACTGTAAGTATTCTTGCAATAGTTTGTGGTTCACTCCTTTTTCCTGTTGGTGTGTTAAACAAAGATCCATTTACCATTGTTTTGACTTGATTTCTGCCTCTTGCTCATCTTCCCCCCACTAGTAACTGTATTTAGAAATACTAGGAGATATACAGAGGGGAAACCTGTCTGAACCAAGTAGTTCAGAGTCAAAAAACAAAAAAAAAAGACAAAAGAAAATAAAAGAGGCAACATAAGGAAATTCAAATATTGCTCTAGTGGGTTGAAAGCAGAAGCTTTGCCCAATTTGCTTCGCCTGTGCTGCTTCAGTTCAAGGGCTTGGATCAATAGAAAATCATTCACTGGCTCCACTGGGCTTTTGCTCAGGTCCTGTGTACAATTCCACTGCCTAATGAGCTCTGGGAAGGGCAGCAAGGCGTGCAGGCAGGATCCAGGGACAGCTCTTGTAGCTCTCTAGCATGAACACAATGAGCAAAACTTTGCAGGTTTGAATAGCCACTGGGTTCACATGGGGACATGTTCCACACATCAAGGGCAGAGGCACCACAGTATAAAAGGACCTCTATTTTTAACATGGGCTTGAATTTTTAAGCGAAATGAGTCTCACAGTAACAGGCCTAACAGACCTTGAGCCAGGGCTGGCTCAAACCCTGATTTAAACACTTGTTTCTTCTGCCTTGCAGTAGGAAGCACAGGGAGAGCTGAGGTGGAGGAGCAGTGCTTGTGGCAGGATCTGCAGAACTCTACACAGTGCAAGTGAAAGCAAGAGAGGAAGAGCGGCCCTTTGAATTCCCCCCACCTTTCCTCTCTCTCAGCAGCAGATTGCACAGAGACATAGAGAAGAGAGCTCCAAATGCAATTACTTTTACCACCAGGAGGAAGAGAAAAACCATGTCAGTACAACAACACATTTTATCACCACCCTGTCTCAGGTCCTTCCAGGGCTCAGGTACAGTCCTGTGCAGTCAGAATTAAGGGGGGCTGGCAATGTCAAGCAAAGCTGTAGGCATGCCAGGGAGTTGAAATTCATGTGGCTGCAAGCACCTTGGAAAAGCTTCACAAGGCTGTGAATCGACTACAGGTCACTTTCAGGGTCATGTTGATTATAGAAAAGATAAATGCTGGGTCACCTGTCAGAGCACAAGGGCAGCAGCTGTGCCAGAGGCTTTGCTGAGCTCATGCAAACGTGGCTACAGCTGCAGTGAGAAGAGAAGGTGTAAGGGAAAAAGCTTGTGATGTGGCCGTGAACAAACAGCAGCTGGGGCCACCTTCATGGAAAAAAAAAATTCTCCAATTCTTGTTTTGTGTCATAAATTGCTCACAACTTTAAATAATTCCATTAAACTTTTTAGTATACTGTCAACCTAAGCTGAAAGCTTTCTTGTGACTTAGGATTTGCCCTGAATTTGCACAAAAATTCAGAATCTGGATCTTAATTGGCCTCCTCTTTCATTGCCAGACTCTCAGAATGGCTGGGGCTTTGCAAACCAGGACAGTGGGGACTTAGGGCCCCAGTATGGCTGGTGAAAAATGGCCAGCAGAGGGTTGACCTGGCCTTGGGCAAGATATATTTTCATCTCTGCAAAGCTCTTTGGAATTGGTATAACCTGGTAAAACACAATCTCTCTCATTTGTGCCATTCTTGACCAGGTTTTGATGGCCAATTCTTGTACATCAGTGCATGGGATTTGGTTGGAATAAAGCTGATTTTCTTCAAAGTAGCTGGTGTAGAGCCGTGCTTTAGGTGCACTACCAAAATAATGATATTTTTTTTGACTGCAGATCAGAGCTGAAACAGAGCCAAGGCCTTTTCTGTTCCTCACCCCACTCCACCAGTGAGGAGGCAGGGGGTGCACAAGGAATTGGGAGGGGACACAGCAGGGACAGCTGACCTGAGCTGAGCCAGGGGATGTCCCACACCATGGCATCATGCTCAGCACAGCACTGGGGAAGGAGAAAGGGGGGAATGTTCAAAGTGATGGTGTTTGTGTTCTCCAGCAAGGTTTTAGCCTGGAGAAGAGGATGCTCAGAGGTGACCTTATTGCTCTCTACAACTTCCTGAAGGGGGGTTGTAGACAGATGGGGTTGGTCTTTTCCACCAGGCAGCACTGAGAGAACCGGAGGACACAGTCAAGGAAGGTATAGGTTGTCAGGAAAGGGATAGGTTGGATATTAGGAAAAAAATTTTCCCCAAAAGAATAATAAAGTACTGGAATGCTCTTCCCAGGGAGATGGTAGAATCACCATCTCTGGATGTGTTTAAAAAAGTCTGGACATGGCATTTGGTGCTATAGTTCTGTTGAGGTGTTAGGGCACAGGTTGGACTCGATGATCTTAGAGGTCTCTTCCAACCTCATTATTCTGTGATTCTGTGTGATTCTGTGTGATGGAGCCCTGCTATCCTGGGATGGCTGAGCACCTGCCTGCCCAAGGGAAGTGGTGAATAAATTCCTTGTTTTGCTCTGCCTGCATGTGCAGCTCATGTTTTACCTCTTTACCTGTCTTTATCTCAGCCCACAAGTTCTCTCACTCTTCCGATTCTCTCTGACATCCCACCTGGAGGGAATGAGAGAGCTGCTGGCTGGGCTTAACCCACGACCCTTTGGGGAGTTTTTTGGTGCTCAGCTCTTGTGCATGCACGTGTCACTTTGGGGAGTGGAGCTCAGGATAGTGCCAGTGCAGGTCAGGAGCTCAGAGCCCCGTAGGCAGCACAGCTGCCAATTACGGGTGATGAAATTGCACAGATCATGGCCAGCATTTGTGTGCTCAGGAGTTCACCTGGCAGTCAGATCTGACTGAACACAGCTGTTCCATCCTGAAAGACAGAGCAGGCAAATCAGGCTCTGCACACAAAGCCTGGCAGCGGGTGCTCGCTTCCAGAGCAAGCCAGGCTTTGAGGCAGCAGGAGGGAGCAGCTCTGAGCTCTGCCACCTGAGGGGTTCGTGCAGGGCTTCATCTGGCTGAGGGGGTCTGTGCGGGCTTGAATCACACCTTCTGACAGTGCCTGTGTGAGCTGCCCTGAGAAGAATGAGACAGGCAGCTGATTCCTGGTCCAGAGCTGGGAATAATGGCAGTGCTCACCCTGCCCTTCCTGGTGGCAAGTGACATCTGTTACCTGCTGGCAGGACTCTGGTGCTGGTGAGGGACAGCTCTTGTGGTTGACTGTTTCCATGTCACAATGCCAACCACCCTGGGGGCTGCATGTGGGATGTGTGCATTGAAATAGAATGTGCAAATTTTACAGTTCTCTTGCTTCTTATTGCTCCAGCCTGCAGCCAGGGAAAGACACAGATGCAGATCCTCTGGACTTAGGAGGGTCTTGAAAGGTGCATTTTCTTTCTTCCTGAAATCCTCTATCTTTTTGTTCTTCTCTAAGGCATTTAGGAAAGAGTATGTGAAATCTGATTTGCCTGGCACAGTGGTGTCAGCCAGGCTGTGATTACTGAGCTGCCTGCACATCAGAGGATGGGACAACTTTGCTTGGGATCAAGTCTTTGTGTTTATAGAAGAGCTGAGCTTTTAGAAAGTTATTAATCTATTTATACTGCAACCAAGCCAGGTGAGCTTCCCAGTTGTTTGTATCCAGACTATGAGATAAAGACCAAAGATAGTGAGCAATAGTTTTAAGTGTGGTATATGAAGTTATTATTCTTTGCTAACTCCAACAATTCTCTTAAATCCTGGATAAGACTGGAGCTTCAAGAACAGCTGTGTGATGCTGATGTACAATGAGAAAACTTACCAGGTCAGGGCTTCCCTCTTTCTGCTCCTCCATGTCACCTGCAGTGGCACAGGGTGGAGATACCAGTATGTCCTTAGAAAAACAAACATCTGCACATGCTTTGGTCCTGCCCATGGACAGCAGTCCTGTAATCCTGACCAGTTTTCATCCCTCTCTTCCTTCCTGGTGTTCCCTTCTGCTCTGGTGGCTTGAAAGTGGCAACATCTGTGAGCTGTAAATATGATTGTGGTTAGGTTCATCTGGCTCAAAGAAAATTGGAAATCATGTCTGAAAACTACTTTCTTGGAAAGCATAATGGGTTGCAAAGTAAATAATCAATTTTCATTACAATGATTGTTTTAATAAGATGTCATGATGGTGTCCTGATGTTCTACTGATGCACATTGCATGCATTTATGTGAGAGATTGTCTCCCCTTTCCCTGCTCCTCTCTTTCAAAATACAACTGCTGGCAGAATGGGACTGATTGAAAATAAGTAGGATGTTGTGCCACAGAGCTTAAACTGACACTGGAAAACCTTTGCACAGCATCCAGCTGATGTGCCTTAGGGCTGATTTGGAAGGGACTCCTGTTGGATGGGAAAGAAGCCTAAATCCAGAGCACTTTGAAATCAAAGAGGATCTTAGAGTGGCCTTAATAGATTTGAACCAGGCCTCTGCCCAAGCTGAGCCTGCCACAGGGAGATGGAGTTGTGCTGCAGAATGCTGTGAGGGTGGTCACAAATCCCTGGTGTGGGCCTGGGATGCTCTCACCAGGCCTTACCTGGGCTGTAAAAGGCAGGATATAAGAGGAGAAAGATGAAATCCTTGGAGAAATAGGGACAAATTGGGAGAATACACTTCCCTGAGTCCCAGGAGGAAAAGCAGGTGAGGAGCTCAGCTGGGGACCCTAGGAGTTCCCAAAGGGCTTCTGTGCTGAGATCAGCTCAAGTCAAGGCCAAGCACTGACTGGGTCAAATCAAGAACAACCCCAAAACCTACTTGCATGCCTTTATGCAGGTATCAGCTGCCTTTAAAGGAGCATCCACCTGAAAATAGGATTGTAGGGTAAGCAAATTATTCAATATACGTCAGCCAGTCCTCATTAAATTCCTGTGAGTCTGCACTTTCAGTCCTGGCTAAGGTGTGGTTGGTGATCCCCTGCAATGAATGATGGCTGGGTGTCTGAGATGGGAGACATGCTCCCTGAGGACAACCTTCAGTGCTGAATTCTTCCTCCTCACCTCAGTGTAGCATGTTCTTACACCTAGAGTCCAGGAATAGCATATGAAATGCTCCTGAGAATTGTTGCTGCTCTGTGTCTATAGGGTGATGGTTGGTATATCTTCCTCTCTGAGGGTGTATGGGCAGGTGAAATGTCCAGTGTAGTATGGTAGTGCTGGCTTTGTGTATAAACATGTCCTAATTCATGCACTGCAATTATTAAAATCCATCACCTTTGAAATTTTCAATGTTTTCAGAATTTTCATGATTTTTCAGCTCAGAACCAGATTTTTTTCCCTTTTATTTAGGCTGATAAAAAAAAAAAAAAAGAAAAAAAAAAGCAGCTTATTTCTTTGCCCTTCTTTCTTCCTTCCATTTATTTCATTTATTTCTTCAGCAGCAGAGGTGAGGAAGGCCCAGATCCCTGCAATGTGCAGCCCCAGGCATCCCAGCTGGCCCCAGCAAGGAGATGCTTTGAGGGCTGGGAGCTGCTCAGAGCACCAGGCACATTCCATCAAGTTCCTCGTCCGAATGGAAAGCTGAAGTGGCTTCTCTGTGTAGGGAGGATTGAAACCAGATCCTGCCATTAAAAAAGTTAAATGGAAATGTAATGATTTATGAGGGAGGTAATGAACCCTCAGAAAGAATTCAGTAATAATAACGCTGGGTGAACAACACTGTGGCAAGGCTTCAGAAGGAAATGATCTGTTAAAAAATAAAATAAAATAAAAAAAAACCCACACACATTCAAAAAGCCCTAGATAAACAAAGCAACTAGATGTGAACCTGATAAAAACTTTAATTATTTCTAATGAGATCAGCAAGGCAAGCAAAGGACTGAAGTGGAACTCATCTGATATAAGCAATAAGCAGCACAGGCAATATCCCTTTACAGTCACGCTTGAGGAGTTCAAAGCCATGCAATGTGTTTAGCCACACACCAGCACTGCTGACAGATGTGGAACTAAATCCTAGGGATTTCTTTGGGAAAAAAAAGTTATTCAAATATCTCCATATATTTTTCTGGAACACATGTCAAAATTGAAAGGGTACTGGAAGTTTTAGGTGAGTACTGTATTGAACACTGTAGGGTCTCAGTGCTATTAAAAAGTTTGGCTTATTGATGATACCAATTTTAGCCAGTTTGGAAAAGCAATACTCTGACTAGATTTTGTCTTGTAAGAAAAGGGGTGAGGATGTCTGGTCATGGCTTTGTATGTGTTTACAGCTTACTCAAGAGTCTTCACTTATTAAAATAAGAAAATGAAAATAGAGGGGAGGCATTGTGGCTTTCCACATTACTCTGCTATGTGTCCATGGAATCATGGCAATGAATGCTGCAGACCAAACCAGGGCTTATTGAAAGGAAAGACCCAGAGCTGCAAGAGAGCTGTTTGTAGGAACCTTTCCATCCCAATCCATCCCCTGATTTCCCTGGGACAACAGGTAGCTCACGAGGTCACTTCAGTCAGGTTCTCAGCCAGGAAAGGAAACACAGATCCTGAGAAAAGAAGGAATAAAAAAAGCAATAGCTCTGGAGAGTAACCACATATTGCTCTCAACTATATTAACACATAGAAATGTGTATAAAGATCTGGCTCTGGGCTCTGTCTGACTCAGGGAGCATTGCTGTGATTAGCCAGACTCCTGGAAAATAATAATGGCCCACTGCAAAATGGAAGGAAACTTTTTTATGGGTTTTATTGCTTTTTTTAGGAGGGCAGGATACCTCCCCTTGCATTCCCTTGCCTCTGTGGTTTTTCATCGCCGGACTTTTAATATTGCAACTACATCACTTCCCACACACATATGCACTTTTTTTCCCCTGTTGGTTGATTTTATTTCTCCTGCCACTCCACACTGTGTCACACTGTGTATAAAATGGAATATCTGCTTTTGCTACTGCCCTGAAAGCAGCATGGCATCCTGCTTGACAGCTGTGGCCACTAATTCACTGCAACTGCAGTCTATCTTCTCAGCATCAGCTACACTTCTTTTCCATATGTTAACTCCCTTTCAGCTTAATTTCCCTGTTACCCAGCACTAACATTGAGTAACTGTGTTGGGCTGTATTCAAATGCAAATTAATATTCCCTTCTGCCCATTAACTCTGCTGTTTCTTGTCTAGCCAAAGCAACTGGAAACAAGCATTTATCTTGGTTCAGTGGTCGGACAGAGGGGCCCTATCTGGGCTGGGATTGTTGTTCATCTCAAGAGCAGACACAAACCAGCAGGCTGCAGAAAGGAGAGGTCCTTCATCAAGATGTTTCTTGTCAAGTAACCCCTGAACTCCAGCCATTGAGCAACACCATGGCTCTCTTGAACTTCAGTTTGACGGACGTAATTCACACAATGCCTGTGCTGTGCTCTAGATGGGAAACATCCAGAGGATTGACATCCAGAAACCTTTAGATGAAGCATGGGGGTAAGGAAGATATCACTTATATGAGCAAGGTATATGACTCAAATCTTTAAAATTGTTAAGCTACAGAAACCTTTAAACAGAGCAGCCTGGCAGAAAGCAAATTCCCCAAAAGGCATGAATGCTGAGAGCATGAAGGGAGTGGATGGGGCAAGAGAAGAAAATATATAAAAGAATTTATTTTTATTTTTACATTATTTGGAACATTTGGGTTATCTTTTTTTCCATAGCTTTTTTTTTTTTTAGGATCACCCAGAGTTAGAAACACTAGCACCATTTCAGGAGGAAAAAAATGGTGTAATTCCTTTGAACCCCCACCACCCAAAAAAATTGATCTCCACACATGTGAGCCACTAGCACCAAAAATTCCTACATATTTCTTCATACCTATGCAACCCTGAGCTTAATTTGAATTTGTTTCCCACTCTGGTGCTGAACCTTCAGTCACCTTCTGGTCTCACTTTCCCCCTCCAGCACAGGCATGGGCAGCGTGTGTAAAGAGCATTACTCCATGCTAAGCAAATCTTATGTTTTGCAAAGATTTGTAGGGGTTTTTTGTAGTTTTCTATCTCTTTCTGCATCCTATTTGGAAAACACTTTGAGTTTATGTTGGTTTCTTCCCTTTGAAAATCCCAAAAGCAAAAGAGGTACAAGAACAGGGACAATATCCATCACTTAGGGGCCTTCACTGAATAATAAACTGCATAATAATGCTGAATAATAAAGCTGGGCCTTCACTGAATAATAAAGCTGCAAGGCAAATCTATGGTTCTGGAACCCATCCTGAGAGTAGTTGAAGCTCAGTTTTTGGAAGGCATGCTCTGTGGATGGAGTGCATTGGTTAAAAAAGGATAGGCACCACTTTCCTGACCACAGTTCCAGCTGGCTGAGTTGGTAACAGCAGTTGTTCAGGCATAAAAAAGCATTCCCCCCTTCTAAGTAAGCCCTGAAACACTGATCAGAAATCTCAGATTTCTGCAAAGCACTTGCAAAAAGTTATGTGCAAAATGGTTTGCACACCAAAAGGAAATGAGGAAAGGTATTTACCTAATGCACAAACAATGAATAGATAAGAGATAATTGTAATCATGTCACAAAGAGGAAGGGAAGAAAATACTCCTGGAATAAGTTATTTGCCATAAAAAGAAATCACTTCTCCTTGGAAAATCCACACCTTTGAGTTCATGATGGATAAAAATACAGAAGTTTAAATTTCCCATTTCTGAGTTCAGAGCATTACTTCTGTTCATCTTTATGACCATTCCATGCATAAGAAGCCTGTTCTTCCTTCCAGTGCAAAGTAATGAATGTGTCAGCCCAGATAACTGCTGAAATCCAGCCATCTGGAAGATGTTGCCATGGAAAGAGCCTACTGCACAGGAGGTTTTGGCTATGGATATTGTTCTGGAGATTGTACTTTCTGCAGGACCTTGTGGTTTTGGTGCCCTTTGGACAGAGTGAATTCCATGGCAAATCACTGCAGTTCTTTAACCTCAGGCACTCAAAAAAGCAAAGGCAACTCTTCTTGAGTCCAAATGTGTAATACCAGAGAAGGAAGTTTTGTTACAACATGATGAAAATGCATTTTCTGGGCAAAGATGTGAGAAGCTAATCCAACAATGGCTGAAAGAAATCAAACAAGTGTTGCACAAAACAGATCACCTTTTATCTCTGACCTACCCAAAAAGGACAAGTATAAACTAAAGGCAGGAAAAACAACCTTTGTCCTGCTGGCCTTTCTTATCTTTAAAGAGGCAGCAACTGGGTTCCCAGCTTTGGAGTCAATCAAATGATGGGTCTGCTGAAACTGATTAGCACATGCCTGCATGCTGGGACATTGATGGAAGGAGAGCTGGGAACACAGCCCTCTGAAGTGGAAAGGGCTGGAAACCTCTGAGGCTGTGGGATCACATGTAGATCCCCTCTGTCAGCTGCAGCCATGAGAGTGAGCAAAATGCAGGAATATTGTTTCATGCTGCTGAATGTGCAGATCTCATTTGCATCTGCAGCATTCCCCATCCTCCAGCTCTGAGCTCTCAGTGCATCCTGAACCCCTGGATTCCTCCTCATCCAGAGACTCATTTCTGACAGAGCCTGGCATCAAATCTGTCAGATGAAGTGAAAAAAACCCCTCATCATGAACAATAATGGAATAACAGGCCAGAGGGAAAGTTTCTTCCTAATAGCCTGTGATAGGTTCAATAAAAGCAGAGCACAAAACAAGGAAAAGAGAGGGGAAATTGGCAGCAGGATTGGCCCTGCTGTGGCTGCAGAGTCCCAGGCACCAAGAGCAGCAGTGATACCAGGGTGCTGCTCTCCCTCTGCAGGGTACAAATAACTCCCCCTGAAACCCATGACATTTATTCATGTCCTGTGGCAATTAAATGGAGCCTCCTGTCTGCTTTTCCAGTGTTGCTGTTGCAGGGAGGTCAGTGGGGATGCAGAATTTGTGTGTGTGTGTGTAATTTATGTTTTCTGTTCAGGAACACTCAGCTGTCCTGACAAACTGCACAATCCTTGTCAGCACAGCACAGGGGCTGAAGGTCCCTGTCAGAGGCACAGCCACAGGGCTGTGTGCAGGCATTGGGATTGTTTGTTTGGCTCCATTCCCATTTTCTCTCCTGCTGGCAGGTCAGCTCATTCCATGAAGCCCTCTCAAGTGATTTTCCTTGGTCTCCCTTGCATTTTGAGGTAGAAAAAGCCTTTTCATTTGAGGTTCCTCTCTCACCCTACATACCCAGCTATCAGCACCACTTTAGGATGTAGGGAATGTCAGTCAGGCATCCAGACTGTGGGCTAAGAGAACCTCATGCTGCTTCTGAAAAGGCTGAGAGCTTCACTCTAGGGCTAAGGGATGGATCTCCATGGCTTTGCTTGCACTTGGGAAGCAGATTTTCTCTTGGAAATGGGATTTGGGAGCAAATGCTGGAGGGCAACATCTGAATTCAAAGCCCTCTGGGCAATGCTGGAAGAAATCCAGAATAGCACAAGTATCAGGGATATTCTGTGGTAGAGGTACAGCAGGGTAAATGATTGCTCAGGTAGTTCTTGGGAAAGGCAACTGTCTGGATTTAAACAGTTCACAAGGCTCATCTAAAAATCAGATCAAGATTAGGCTGAAAAAATTTAAAATAGGTCAGATAAAATGTATTCTGGGAAAAACCTGAAATTCTTTGCTGTGGCAGAAAAATTCTAAAAGTTTCTGCCTGCACCAGAAAACCACTACTGATGGGGTTTTTTTGTATGTTTTGGTTTGGGTTTTGATGTTTTTGGGTTTTTGTTTAGTCGTTTGTTTTGTTTGGGGTTCTTTGGGAGTTATTTTTGTTGTTTTGTTCTGGGCAGTGAAGCACATGGAGATAGAGTTTATACCAGTTATGAGTTAATTTGTCAATACCAGAGAGGCTTAGGCTGAACAAGATCAAGGCTCTCATTCCAGAAAAGCTGTACCTATACACAGATATATTTATTCTGGTTGAAATAAATAATTAAAGGAGGAAAGATGCTACATCATAACCAGACTCACTCCTTAGATATGCTGCAAGGTACAGAGAGTGGAATTTCTCTTCTTGGACTGGATCAGGAAAGTTTCTCTCCTTCTCCCTTTCCTTTTTCCTCCTCTCTGAAAATCCCATCAATTCACCAGGTAGCAGCTGTGTGGGAACAGCTGAATTCCATGGGGTTTAGATGATGGGGAGGGAGGGAGGGAAGTAATTGCTGAAGGGACTTAGCAAAACTCATGAGCTTTCTCCCCACACCATTTCCCCAGTCTCTCATCTGCCTTGCTCTTTCCTGGTGCTGAAATGCATCAGAAATAATAAAAATCTTGAATTCAAATGGGCACAGTTGCACTTTCTCCAAATCCCTGTCTGGTCACATCTGTTCCAGAATTCATAGCAATGCCTTGAATCAATTTAGTCAATATCAGCTGGAGAATTTCAGGGTTTTTCAGGTAGAGCAAAAAGTCCATGTGTAGAAATCCTTAAATTACTATAGCACTTTTTTATTAATTTAGCTTCACTGCACTGAAAAATAGTGAAATAAATCCCTAATGCTCTGAAAAATAAGATGAAGGCTCAGACATTCTGAAACTGTAATAGCTTAGCTGGAAGTGTGAATTTAAACCAATAGAAACCCTCTTGTAAATATTATTAGTCATCTAGAACACTGACTGATGGAGGACATTTCACTGGAAAAACCCCACTTCTTGCACATATAAAATGACTCTGAACTAAATCAAATTTTTCATAATCTAGAAAATATTAAACTGCATGAAAATTCTCCTTGTTCCATCCAAGAGAGTTTTGGTTGAGGGAGTTGCCTATGAGTAATTTCCTTTAAGAGTTTTGTCCTTTATGTTGGGGCAATTGCCCTTTATCTTGGGGCAATCCTGTTATTGTAGCTTTAGATTAACTATTAATTTATCTCAATTTAGCTTAAAAGGAAAGAGCAGTGCCCCCATGGCAGTTTGCTTGGGTTGAGCTGCTGCCCCTGTGTCTCTGAGCACCACACAGGGCTTTTTCCACATTAAAATGGAAAATCTGTCTGCAGTGATGTGAGCACAGCAGACAGGAGCAGACACCTCTGTGGTCCAAAACCAGGTCAGTGTAACCATAACTTTTCAGCAGTTCCTGCAAGACCAGCTGTTGACATTGACTTTCCCATCCTGCACCAAATCTGCACCCAGACAAAGTGGAGTGTGACAAATGTGCCAAATCCTGGTGTGGGTGGGCACCTGGAGGCACCTGGAGTGTCAGGGTGGCTCCTGCAGCCAGGCCTGGCCAGGTGTGAGCTGCTGTGACTGAGCATCCCCCCTGCAGCCACCTCTCCTGGGGGTGGAGATGATCTTGGGACAAAGGGAATTGTTTTACTGATTTCACGTGTGGAACAGCTGGATAAATCCACTTTAATTGCAGCAGTTTGGAAAGAAATGTTTGTAGTACAAATGAGGATAAGGACCAGGCTTACACCAAAAAAAAATAAATCCCAGCAGGTCTACTCTGAATTTCACTAAATAAATGATGACTCTAAGGACAAATCTAGTTAGTAATCTAGAGGGTGACAGATGCACAATCCTTCTTACTTTAAAAAAACTGTAATAATATTCATGGTTTAATACATTAGGTACTTCTTCCAAACATCTACTCACCACATAAACAGGAAGGAATTTCTTTTTTATTATTATTTTTGTTGAGCACTGAAAGGTTACTGGAGAATTTCTGTTAGTTTTATTTAGCAGCGGGGGGAAGTTGCTTTTACTTCAAAATGTTTCTACTGTTATTTCCTGAAGGAAGAAAAGAGTGCTTGATGAGCCCAAAGTGTAATCAGGACAAAATATATACTAGTATGATACATCTTATGAGTCTCTCCATGCATTTGCAAAAGCCATCCATCACCAGAATGAAGGGAGAGCCCAGTGGTCAGCTGGTGGCTGTAAATCTGCCCAGTTCTGTAACTCACTCTAGCCACATGCATTTGCAGAAAGCCCAGGAGCAAACTCTGCCCTGTGTTAAAAATTAGCAGGGTGTTGTTCATGTGTGCCTCATCAATCACACAGTCCTAAAGCAAAGGCATCCATTCCACAGATGTAAATAAATAGATGACCAGGCACTACTGGGACTGTTGCTTATGCAGACAAGCAGGAAAAGTATTGGAAATTTTTATTCTGATGAGCACAAAGTAGCAAAATAGTCAAACTCATTTTATTTCCTATCTTTAAAGGTCAATGCCTGATTCTTGTCCAAAAGCTCTGAAGAAATTTTGTTCTCTGAAGGAAAATATTCAGGATCTTGATAAGACCTGGGGATTGTTTCACCTCTCTTTAGCCACCTGTAAAGCAGGCACCTTCTGTAAGCCAATCACTTCATTTCCCTCTGTAATTAACAGCAAAGCTGCTGTAATTAACAGCAAAGCTGACACCTCTGGTTCCTTTTCTCTGCTGGGGGTGGAGGGAACACATACTACAAATACAGACAGCCTGCCCAGCTCTCAGTGCTGTCCAGGACCTGCTTTGCTGGGTTTCAGCTACCCCAAATCTAATTTGTGACCCCTGGGGAGCCTTTGCATAACCAGCATCTGCCTCACTGCAGCTGCAGCAGCTGGAAAGGGGCTGTAATCAGGGCACTGTCACTCTGAGTGTGCAGGAAGCAGGCAGAGGATGAAGTGCCTCTGCACTTGTGTCCTACTTAACTCTCATCGCACACACTGGACTTCCCCTACACCCTTTTTTCACTGAAAATTTAGCAGTTTGCAAAGGGAGCTTCCTCCATGTCACAGTGAGATGCTGAGTCAAGAGATCACTGAGAATCCTTTCTGGAAAACAGGATGTCACATGTGCCACTCACTCCCTTTGGTTCTGCAAGATAACTCCATCTCCTTATGCTCCTACAAAAGTTTAAGGGACAGAAGAAGTACTTAAAGTAACCTCTGACAACTTGAGCCTGCTTTGAGTCTGGACAATTTTCATCCTATGCATGGTATCATTCAAGCATTTAATATTTATATTCTACCTCTTAGACCTCCCCGGATATTCCCTCTACCAGAACTCAAAGGGGTAAGCTGCTAAAATGAAACTACTTTTTCCAAGTTCTCCAGAATCTCACTGGGGAAATACAGGACAAAGTAGGTTCCTGATTTTGTTGTGTTCACATGGGAAAAAGAAGTGAGGAGGGGTGAGGAGGACACAAATATTGAACACCTCTATTCATCTCAGAGGGCCTTACTGCTGCTCCCTTATTTGCCAGACAAGTTTTACTTCTGCACTCTTGCCTTTACACATTGCAAAATTTAGTCTCTGATGCAGTTAGATTCAACATCAATCCTGCATCCAGTCCCCACTCTGCTCAGGACAAAGTGGTGGATTATTACCACATTTACTTGTTTTTTGTGTTCCTACTCCTGAATCTTCCCTCATGCTCCAATTCCATGTGCACTTGTTGTTTTCTTGACCTGTTGTTGTTCCTTCACAATCCTTACTCACGTATTTCTACCACTTACAGCTTCTAACGCAGCCACAGCCTGAACAAGGCATTACAAAGCCCAAGTTAAAGGTGCCCTCTTTCTCCATCCGTTTGTGTTTTACACATTGAACCACACAATGTGTTTTTCAAACTGCTGACAACTAGTGACTGCATTTCCAGCATTTAGCATTTCAGAGTTTAGCAAATGTCATGGATGAAAACCCTCCATGTCCAATTTGAATAAGTAGGGAGTGCAGATGCAGTTGTCCTGTGTCTTTATGAACTCCATGAAGTGCCAGATGACCAGTCACTCTAATCACTAAATGGCAGCATTTCCTTTCTGAGGAGTGGTTATGCCCAAAGAGATTGTGCCCAAAGAGAAATGATCTGCATGAAAATGCACTCAATTATAAACTGCCACAGCAGAAATGGAACCTGACAGCCCAGCTACCCCACAGGACTTCTGCATACATCACTGAGCAGAAGAAATTATTCTAAGGACCAAGCTCATAAAATTCACTGACAGGTAGCAAAGCATACTCTGATTTTCAGAAGCAGTTGGTTCCCAAGTAGCTTTCAAGAAGGCAAGGAGAAGTACTGGATATGCAGGGCATTGGAGAGAAGAATTTGGTGAAGTCAACATTTCCAACCATTTGCAACCATCCAGAGGCCTGATGCACTTAAAGGGAAATGTGTGTGTGTTGAGAGTTCCTGTTGTAGAGAATGGGGTTCTACCAAACAACAACACCCATCTTCTACCATGTGTGAGGAGTTTACACCTTTCTCTTATTAATTCCTTTATGCAGTGATTGAACNACCTGGCATGGTTTTGGCCAAGCAGCCTGGGATCTACTGAACAACTTCCATGCAGAGTTGGAAGCCAGCACTGGCTGGGACAATTCCCTGTAGGCAGTTTGGATGTGGTCCAAGGATTGGGTTCAGTGGCATGGGCATGGGCTGTTCTGTGTCTGCTGATCTCCACTCCAGGAACTTTCTCCAGACTTATTACACTGCCACAGATATAACTTTGGGAATCTCCAGGCACTCCAACAAAGACAGAGTGCTGCAGACAGTAAAATTTCTCCATAGCTCTCCTCCTCTCCAGAAACAAGAAGTGGCAAGTGCTGTACAGGACTGATTCCAATGTCAAGGGAGTAGGGATTCTTGAGAAACTGTCTGAGAGGAGGCATATCTCATCCTGAGGAGTCAAGGCACTACTCTGAGAAGCCAGAGACTTTTTATATGTGAGAGTCTCAGATTTAATATACTTTATAGAAAATAAATGTTTGAAAGCATCATGCTGCANCTAGCCAGGTATTGAGCTCCTTGTCCTTTCCTTAAGGAATAAGATACCAGATACCAAAAACACCTGACACCAAAAATGCCTGGCACCACATCATGCACAGACAGTGCCCAGCTCTCAGAGTAACTTTCTTCTGCTGCAAGACCTGTGATGTGAACACTCATTGCCTATCATAGGCAGCTAACTCACCATGGTAGCAAAGCACCACTCAAAAGTACAGCAGAGATATTGTAAAAGTGTCTTGATCACCAGTATTCATCTGTTTCCAGAGAAAAGCGAACAAGTGTGGTAATAAGGATGGAAACTCTACAGAATGATCATGGAGAATAAAGGAATGAAAATGAGGTTAAACTTAATTATCTCTTCTAAAGAAAAATAAATGTCAAGAAATAAGTCAGATGGAAATATTGTCTAAGCTACCATCATGATAAATACTGTGTATGCATAAGGAGCAATGCTATTGGGAAATACTACCTAATTTAGAAAAATACCCAAACCAAAACTAATTAGCAAAAAGAATAGATGTCTGTGTTAGAGACCAAAAATACTGAAGTAAATAGAACTAAACCCTAGAAAAACACCAGAAAATATCAACTACAATAGGCAACTGCGTGGAAGACATAAATACAAGAAGAGACACTGTGCAGACTAAGAATTAAAGCAATGGGACTGAGGATGAGCCAGTGAATACATTGACAATGGCACCATGAAAGGCAGAAAGAGATTCTGGGGACCTGAGAGCCATGGAGCCTGTGGAAGCATTGGGTGCAGCAGCTCATAGACTGTTGCACTAACATAGTTTAAACATTTTTGACACCCAGTCTGATCTGCTCAGAGATGAATGAAGCCTCATGATATCTCCTGTATCCCATTACCCAAGTACTCTGGGCAGGAAAACCAGAGGATCCTACAGGCTGGTTAGGATAAGGAGGTTATTCCAAAGAATAGGAAGAGATCAACGATGTGGGACTTTCTAATGGTCTGAGTGCACAGAGGCTGCTGAAGGATGCCAAACCCTCTCTAGTCACACAATCATCCAAAAAACCCGATCCCAGTGGTGCTTATGAATCAGTCATACTGAAGAGCAAAACTCTATTGGAGACACACAGACAAGACAGAGGATCACAGCAGGGAGAAAAAAAAATGAAATTAAAAATTCCCCAGGAAACCAGACATGTTGTAGCTTGTCATTTATCCTGGTTGACATGTCAAGCTGTGGGACACCAGGCAGTGTGACCAGAAATATTCTCCGTGCTAAAATGACTTCTGTCTACAAACAACTTTTTCAAAGCAATGAGCATCATCTACAGGACAAATTTGGGCCAGAAATATTACAGTCTGAGCCTGGCAAATTGGCTGGATCCATTTGATTTGCTGGTCTCAACAGAAGAGCAGCACTCAGGACAACAAAGGCAAGGTAGCACTGCAGTGTGAGAAAGCAGCAGGCAACCAAATCTGAATTGGTGGAAGCTGCTGTATGCAGGAGTGTTAATGCAGCCAGAAAATGTTGCCAGGCTCTAAGAACACACCCAGTGTCCTCAGCATGCTCTGCTGGGTGCCTTTGTGCCACTGGCTATGCCCAGGCACTCCTGTCTGTGTGTGACAAGGAGGGTAGGGCCCTGTGTTGCCTGGTGATCAGTGTTGTGTCTCCTGGCTCTCCCAAACACAAAGGTTATAGCTGATGGCCTTGATATTGTTGAGGGAAGCAAAGGCCAGGAAACACGTCCTAGAAACAAGTCCTTAAAAACTCCAGAAACACTTCAAGGGGGAATAAAGGTAAGAGGGTTTGGAACAGCAAGGCCCTCCGGTACATTTCAGCCTCTATTATAAGTTCCATAGTATCAGGAAATGTTCTTGAACACTGGGACATATTTGTCTGGGTTCTTAAATTGTCACATTAATACTGAACACTGGGACATATTTTTCTGGGTTCTTAAATTGCCAGACTAACANTTTTCTCCTCGAGTCTTTAAATTGATGAAAAATCAGCATTTGTGCTTTCAGCTGGCAGCAGCGTCTATTTTCCAGGCATGGACGGATCAGCTCCAGTCTTGCCCTTATTTTCATATTCAAAAATGCGTCACAGTAGACAAGCTAATGGATTCAGGTGGAAAAGCCACTTGAATGTATTGGGCAATATTTATTAAAGGTTTAGAAGCTAGTTGGCAAAAACCTCTTCTCAGAAAAGTGAGTCTGAGTCCAGCAGCAAGGACGTCACAACCTGATGGGAAAGAAAACACAACAGCACATGCAGCTGAGTGTGTGAACCATGGACTGAGGCAGAAGATGAAGCAAAACTTAAGAAGAGTGGCAGCAAACAGAAAGCAGGTTGTGAAATCCAGTGCAAAGTCTGGATGCTGCAAAGACCATGTGTGAGCCTGACACAGGCAGAGTGGGGCAGGGGAAAACCCAGATTTGGAAAGGAAAGGAGAACCAACAAATTTTAATGCAAGATGGAAGATGGCAACCAGGTTATATCGAGTTCATAATCAAGATACTGAGAACAGGAAGTGGGGGGAACTGGTTTGAAAACCAACTCATCTGAAAGTACATGATGTTGAAACACTAAAAAAGGGTGGTGATTAAAGCCATATCTGTAGGTTCAGGAACATACTAATACTTTCCTTAGTGGCAATGGGTCCTGTAAAGTACACTCAAGCTAAAATTGTTCAAAGTAGTGGTTTACTCATTCTTGTGTGACTTACAAGGCATGGTATATCTTTCAAGAAGGAATTCTTTGGAGGTTTACTGAGGGATCACTGTCTCTGTACATGGCTACAAACAGTTGAAGGTTCTCTGTAGAAATAAAAATGTCTATTTTGTATTGCAAACATATGATGCTATCAAGGACTGAAAACATGAAATGGCTCAATTTAATTCTGCTCAGACCCAGGCTTCTCCTGCAAGCAGGCTTGAACTAGGCAAATGAGGAAAGGCAACAACAGAAACTTTCTAGGATTTATAAAGCAGGGACCATGATGTTCCTCAACCTGCTCCAGATGACTTAATCCTTTCCTATCTATTTCAGAAAAAAATGCAAGAGCTGTGAGAAAGGTAAAAGAAAAGGAAGGAGAAAAAGTAAGGGAGATGGATCATGCCACAGAGCTCTCAAGTCTGCTTATGATGGAAGGATGGAGGAGATTTCATGGTGTAGAAGAAAGCTGTGAATTCTCTGATGAAATGTCTTATTAAAAAAGAAACATTAATGTGGAAGGAATACAAATAGAATGACAAACAAATATTCGATTTCTACCTTGGGAAATTTGAATTGTGGAGGATTCAGCAAAGATCCTTGAATATACTTTGGAAGAAGGTGAAACTATGTCCTAATCTCTTGATCCTGCAAGGTGTGCATGTCAGGCCATCCCCAAACTGTTTCCTGCTCTGTGGCACCACCTCCTGGCACCAGTGACAACACAGATCCAAAAAAAAGGATGGAAAGCAAATGTTTCATGTTTCCTTTGATCAAACTTGTTGCTAGAGCTGCTTATATGAAGGAAGCAGAGGATGATACCATTTTTGCTCAGAGGTATTATTAGCATTACAGCATTAAATCCTGAGTAAAAATAATGGTCTTTTAACACAGTTTACACCCTGTTGTATCCGTAAAGAAGTGATCTTTGGCAGCATGTACATTCCATGCCCATCCACCCACAGCTTTCTGCAGCTTCCAAACTTTATAAACACAAAGAAAGCAAGAAATTGCTCAAAGAAAAAAAAAATCACAGCGTTCTCTTTAGTGTCCAACAGGAAGTTTTGAAAAAAGATCTCACCTGCAGATTGTCCAGCAGAAATGCTGTGGCACTGCAGGAGAGATCCCGGAATCCTCAGTGGATGCTCCAGGTGGACTGCACACCCAGTGGCTCACTACAAGCCATTAGGCAGGGGAGAATTATTCAGAATGAAAACCTGGAGGCATTTTTCAGACACAGTTCTCTGCCCACCATTCTCCTCAGAGGACAGCTCTGCCTTCCTCCCATGATTTGCCAAGGGTGGTGTCTGAAGTCACACTTGTGAAAATGGGCACAAGGCTACAAGTGAAAAAGTTGTTCCTATTTTTGCCTGCTGTTGCTTTTTAATACGTTTTCTCCTCGAGTCTTTAAATTGATGAAAAATCAGCATTTGTGCTTTCAGCTGGCAGCAGCGTCTATTTTCCAGGCATGGACGGATCAGCTCCAGTCTTGCCCNTGGCAAAAACCTCTTCTCAGAAAAGCAGAAAAAATTAATTTAGTAATAACTGAGATAGTAAACTCAGTAAATGGAGGGAATGCCGAATTTTATTCTATTTAAATAAGATATTCCTGCATTTAGGAGGATTAATCAAACTGGTAAATGTAAGTAAAATTTTCAACTGATCTTTCAAGATGGCATTTTTTATAAACTGCTTAAATGAGAAAAGAAGAAGAGGAGAAACAAGTTGCTGATCCTGTCACTTTCAAGCTACAGAGGTATGGATCTGGAACAACAAAATAGAGACCTACAAAGCTGTTACTTGACAAATTTATTCCATATACTCAAGAAAAGGAAGCAGATTCAAGACAGTGGAAGAGAATATGCTGAGAAAATCTGAGAAGATTGTTTTCTTGTTATTGAGTTTGCCTTGTCCTTACCACAGTAAAATTAGGCTCAATATTTCATCTTGCTCCTTCCATGACTGCTTTTGTGAAACATCAAAACCTTCTCTACCTGATCTGCAAGAGGAAATGAATGGTTCTTCCTACTGATGTGTCTGCAAAAATATGTTAGGAGTGGCTGTCAACACCTTCTGTTCAAAGCTGTTAGGGGTGTTTGCTAGATTTGTATCTGAAGACCATGACTGAATGAACTTTGCTCAGTGCAGTTTCAGTGATCTTGTAGCATAACAACAGAGCTCTTTTACAGCAAAATGTTGGGTTTTTCTTTTAAATAAGGGATAATAAAATTACACTTAAGAATATCATAGACGCAACATATGGACTACAACTCCTGTTGTAGTTATCAGAATCTAATTACCCCAGGGAGGGATGCTGGAGTTGAACTCATCTGCTGATTTCAGAAGGTCTCAGAAATTTACTTTTCGAGATATTAAAGAATTTGAAATCCAGCCTCTGACTTGGAGCAGTGCTTCTGTATTGCTAATAAGACCAGTTTTATAATGATGTACCTCTTGCAGGACCTCAGATAAACGTGGCAATGAACAAAGCAGACTTTGGAGCACTAAAATGTCAGGCAGCTTGTTCCACAGGTATTTATATCTTCTGTCCTAGTAATGGGAAAGGTGACATTGTCTCTGAGAAGATAAAATTAACTGCTAATTCCATACATTCACTGAAAAGTTCTGCAGTAGCGCATGCCAATACCCTTTGAAGTAGAGTAGCAACAGCAATACAGCAGAAAAAGAGAGGATGTGATCCAGCCGTGGTTTTGTCAAAAGTGTTTAGTGAGACATGCTGCCAATGCCAAGAATGTGGAGCTCTGGGAGTCTGGGACATTTTTCATTGATGGTGGGAAGGAACTGAACCGCAGTGGGTCTCAGGGAAAGAAATTATGTCAGGCAATGCCTTTGGGTCTCAAAAGTGTTTAAGAAATCACTGCTCCTGTTTTCTTTCCCTTCTCTAGTAGATTCCCACTTTTTTTCTAAGTTGACTCAGTTTTTAAGCTCACATCCTTTCCTTTCAGGTAAAAGGAAAATTTCTAGCGCATTATTTTGCATTTCCTTCCCACTTTTCTACCTTCTTCTATGTACCTCCTTTACTTCCTTTATTCACAATAACAAAATAATGTTATGCAGGTGTAAGAGGATTTCTGGACTTAATTCAAGCACTGTTTTCATTCATTGACATAATGCTTTCACATTTAAGCACCTTGCTCAGGACATTTGCAGAGATACTGAAAAAGCTTAATTCTTACTTTGGTTTAAAAACAAGGCACCCAGTAACATAATAACAGATTGAAGGAGACGCCATCCCAAATAAAAAGAGGTTAAAGATTTTGAATATTCTTTTAGCTCACTAAAAGAACATTAAGAATAATGAACTTTTTGAAACTGCTTTCTGACACTGAGTTTGGGTGAAGCTCTGTACAATATGGTCTAGCAGGAGGTGTCCTGGTTCACAGTGTGGGGTTGGAACTAGATGATTTTTAAGGTCTCTTCCAGCCCAGGCTATTCTATGATTTCATGATCCCATGATCTCAAGTAGATGGAAACATCTACTCCACAGGCTTCTTTCAACACCAAGAAAAAAATCAAATTGCAAGTTAGAAGGTCAGGCTTCTCTCCAGGTTCCCAACTCACCCCAAGATTTCATTTTCTCTTGTAAATAGTGCAAAGCAGATTGAAGCAAGAGACATGATAAACCTCCTGTTAGAACAGCTGGAGTCTCTTTACTAAAAAGTGTGGCTACATTCAACATGCAGTCCCAACTCCTGCTGTCCCACAAGCTGTGTCCTGGTCTTGTCTAGAAGAGGGATAGAATCTGTGCCAAGGAGCAACTCAGCAATTACCCAGTCCAAGCCAGTTTAGTTTCACAGTGTAAATATCACTGAAGTTTCCACACATATCGCAACCAGTCCAATGTGTTGCCTTCAAGCACACAGAAATTGGAATTGCATTGAGTGTTTTATAATTTCACTAACTGGAAAATAAGATCTCTGCTCCACATGTCAGTGGAGACACTTCCCCCCATCAGAAGCACAAGCACTGAGACAGGTCTGTGGATATCTCTTGACTGTGGTACACAGTGGCTAGTTGGGTTTGTGACCTGGCACAGTAGCCCAGCTCTGGCACCTCCATAAGACCCTGAGTACACCCTGGAACCACTGAAGAGTTAAAGATCTTGTGAGCTTTGTTCAATCTTTGCCTGTGTTTCTCCCTGCTCACGCACAGAATGCCTTCAGCAACAAAGACTGGCAGGAGCGCATTCCAGAGGCATTCCCACTCCCTGCCAGCACGGTGGCATTTGGACAAGGTGGCATTTGGACAAGAGGTTTATTCTGCCTCCTCACCTGCGGGACAGAGGCTCAGGCAGCTCAGGTGGTTTTCAGGAAGAGCTTGAGAACAGATCACATCCCATAAAGATGAATGTGTTTGCAATATGTAGTTAGAGTGCAGTTATAGAGCACTGTGTGACTCCTGAGCCTGATGTATTGTTACTCAATGATTTCAGTCACAAGGTGATGCCAATGCATTTGTTTGAGCTGTTGGTATTTCAGAGTTAATTTTACACCTGAAATAAGAAAATAAGGAGAGGACTTTAAGAATTGTTTAGAGGCATTGTTGTTATTTAAAATTACTTGTGGAACAAATAACACCCATCCCATATTCTGAAATATGGGTATTTAAAAGGCCTCATTTTATTGGAGAAGGAACTGATGAGGAAAATTTTGAGGAAGTGCATTTATGTTGCACCCTATGAGTGCTTACAATGACGTTTTCCTCAATACACTCTGGATAATTATTCACACATCACTTTAAAAATATTTACTGGGTGCTGTATAATGCAACTGCTCTTGGTCAATGCTATGTTTGAGAGAGTATTTTCTTCCCAGGATCAAAATTTATTCCCCTTTGTGCTTCAGTTTCTTCTTTTCCTTGTGCTGGGTTATTCCCTGACAATATCCCTTCACTGCNTAATTTTGTTCAAGCCTGTAATGGAGATGTTCAGACCATTAAAACAAATGGCATTGAGAGCCATCACCTCTCCTAAATTAGAGGGAAGAGACAGTTCTGTAGGAACCTTTGTCCCTGCCTCACACAGGCATCAACCACAGATAAAAGCTGCTGGGTGGCTGTTGGGCAGTGCATTCAGGGTGTCTCACATATCAGGATAAATGAATTCTCAATGACTGCTGTCCCATTTTCCAATTCCAATCCCAAACCCTTTTCATAACAGTGACATTACCTGGTTTCCTAAAATAATACAGAGGGGAAAGATGATGGAATGGGATGTGTGCATCTTAGTTATGACAGAAACTTAGCAGTGAATTTTCTTTGCGCACTTCTACCTTCAACTCCATTGTGTGCATCTATAAATTTCATGATGGAAAACAAACCAAATGAACACCCAAATGCAATAACTGACTTCATTTGAAGAAAATCACACAGGCATAGGAAGAAAAAGAAGCATTAGCAGAAGGTTCAGCAGGAAGACAGATGCAAGTACGACTGAAAGCTCCTAATGTTTCCAAAATTACCTTTCTCTTGGCCTGATCACAAAATAAATTACATCCAACCTGTGCAGTTTCACAGCTTGAGATCCCAAGAAATATTTCTTAGAAAGGTTCTCCAGCCTAAAATACATTAATCTGTTTACTTGGCAGCATGGGTGCTCTGGAAAGAGTTACCTGAGATCAGTTCTGCATCGAGACATCTGATCAGCAAGACAAGGCATGAGGCAGACCTTAGAAACAACAGCCCTTTTTGGCTCTGAGTGGTTCAAATAAAATATCTAGAGTGGAAAGAATGGGGCAACCAAATGCCTCCTGGAACATAAAACTCTGCAAGTGTAGGTAGTTATTTTGTCTGGCTAAGTAATATGGCCAGGTCAAATGGCACCAACATGATCAGAATGGGCCTCAGCTGTCAGGTCTATTGACCACAAAACTGTTGGGTTTCTTTGAAGGAAAAAGGGGAAAAATAAACAGTCACACAAGAATCTCTTCAAGACCTGAAGGTTGAAATAGGCAGCCCAGACACTTGAAACAATGATAACTTTGCTTTAGGGGTCAGGACAAAATAAGCTTGGAAAGGCAGGCAGAAGGAGCTCTTTCCAGGATGTCGAGGGTCTGACCCCAGTCCTTCCTTCAAGTTGTCAGTGACTCAGGAGGGATCACATAGTTAAATAGAAGTGCAATATCCAAGTATAATATTTAAATAGATGTTACTTTTTCTTGTTATTCTGCAATTCACATTTCTTTATTCAGGGTCACATGAGTTCAGCTACTGCAGGAGGTCCATCTGCCAGCATAATGTGCTGTTCCTAGGATTCCCTGGACATCCTCTGACTGGCCCAGATGAGTGGACACAGTTCTTATGTTGGGTAGCAAGATACCTTTGCAGGAATTTTCCAACAAAAATCCTGCTTTTCTCCAGCTTAGGCTGTTTTAGCTGTTCCAGCTCTGCTTGACACCCTAAACTTGCATGTTCACTTTCTCATTTATGCATGCCACTTGAAAACCATCTACACGTGTTTCAGGTTTGTCTGGCACTTCAAATCTGACTCCGTTGCTTGATGCCTTAAAGTGATCTCCACACAGCATTTCAGCTTTTCTTGTCACTTAGATGTCACCTTTGATCCCTCTTAGCTCTGTCACCTGCTTTTCCCTTCAAAGCTGCCTCTTTGTATTAGTGCTTGAAGGAGGACTTATGGCACACAGGATATCAGCAGAGTCTCTGTGAAGATGCACAGTCATGAC
>WBNQ01067458.1:28666-49266 GCA_013401375.1 Spizella passerina | reverse complement strand
AGCTGAGGCTGTTGAGCCTGGAGAAAACAGGGTTCAGGGGTGACCTTATTGTGTTCTACAACTGCCTGAAAGGAGGCTGTGGCCAGGTTGGGGTCAACTCCTTCCTCTTGATGACAAGAGATAGGACCAGACAAAATGGCGTCAAGTTGCACCAGGGTAGGTTTAGACTGGGTATTAGGCTAAATTTCTTTGCAGAAAATAGGGGGCCAGGTATTACAATGGCCTGCCCAGGGAAGTGATTGAGTCACCATCCCTGGAGGTATTTAAGAGACCTGTTGGTGTGGCACTTAATGACATGATTTAGTGGTGGATTTGGCAATGCTGGGTTAATGGTTGGACTCCATGACAAGTTTGAATAAAAATTCAAAATATTGCGCTTACCATCTAAGATTGGAGGCTCTGTCTTAAAGCTGATGGTGCTCATGACATGTTTTGCTTTGACTAGAAGCTGTGAGGGTATTTGCCTTTTTCCATCAGCACTTTACTGTGTTCTGTTCTGAGGCCCTGTGTCACAAGGCCTTGCTGCAGGAATGCACCAAGTGGCCCTTCAGACTTCTGGTCACAACTTCCTCAGAAAAAATCATCAGCAGGCTGGAATGACAAGGTGCCTCCATGCAGCCTGACTGCTCTCACTGAGGTTTTGTCTTGATTATACCTGACAGCACAGTAATACAGCTATAGCCTCCTGAAACCTTCTGAAAGCCTCCTGTAGAGGAGACTCCACAATGTCCATTGACAGCTTCTTCCAATGTTTTCCTTTTCTACTAATGAGCAAGTTTTCCTAGTTGTGCCTCAGATAATTTTAGACATTTAATGAGATTTTTTTTCTTCCTGCTTTTCCCAGTGAACATAGAGAGAGCATTTACTATCTCTTTTCAGAGGAGTTCCTTCTGCATCAGAAGACTGTTGCAGAGTTGTCCCATAGTGATCTTTTTCTGAGTAAGAGCAGCTCCTTTGGCTTTTCAGCAACAATCTTATTTTCCAAATTCCTGAACACTTTGTGTTCTCTTAGACTTGCTCCTCTATCTAAATTTTTCTCACAGTATGGCCCCAGTGCTGGGTCCAGCTCTCCTTAGGAAAAGCCTGTGCTCCTACCCTTTGCTTTCAACATCCTTAATAATAGGTCTCAGAAAGTGATTTGTGTGCTTTGTATTGCCATTGCATTTTGCAGCTCACTGCAGTCCCCAAATGTTATTCTTCCCTTACATGTATATGATTTGTGCCTCCTAAAAATAGCAGTTCCTCTTACTGTAGAAATGTTCTGAAATAGGTTCTTCAAGATTTTGACCTTGTCCTGTGAGTGATTACAGCCTCTTCCTTCCAGGTGTGTTTCACTATTTTACAATAACGAAAATACTTGGTAGAACCAAGGGAAAGCCAAGTCCCTGCAGAAAGATATGTGAAGTGCCCTCCTAGGACAACAGTAAACTATAACAATGAAAACTTTTCTTGAGGATGACTTTATTTAGTCCCTGATGTTGCCACTTTAAAGTAATTATGACTGGGATGTGTCTGAGGAGTTTGATGTCCCCTGAAACAGTGACTGGAATCCTGCTGCAGCAGAGATGCTTCTTTACCTGCTCAGCCAGGTGTCTGTTGGAAGATGATTAAATTTGATAGATTTGCTATTTGACAAAAACCTGGATAGATTTTGTTGGTTTATTTTTAACATTATTTTGTAATCATTTGTGTGTTTGCAAATTAACTGTTTGATGATTTGTTCCAAAATTATTTTAGGATTGGAAATTAGGTAGACTCTCTGTCTACCCCAGCTTATTTCCAGAAGCCATGCCCTAAGTCATTCATGTACCTTCCACCTTACTGCAGTTGCTATCCTAGCCTTTTTGCTGAAATGGATTATGTTCTGTACCTGATAAATATTCAGTCGGTGGCACTTCTGGTGAAGGTTAATGCAGAAGAAGCAGGAACACTTTAGTCAGGCTATTTGTTTTCTTTCCGTGTGTGGTTCTTTATCTCTTCCATTGTTTGTTATCTTGTATTTTTAAGGCATTTATATATTGTTTTCTGTTTTAGTTTCTTGCTAACTGAAGTTTCTTTAGCTCCTTGGCCTTTCTGATTTTAATATGTGCTTTTGCTTTTTCTGTGTAGTTGCCCTTAGTCCCATAATTGTGTTACCACTTTCTACTGTGATCATTTTCTGATTTTCCAGTCGTTAAAGAACTTTTTGAACAGCCATAATGGCCTGTGCTTTTTACCTTTCCTATAAGTGGAAATTGCTTTGGTTTGGATTTTTTCAGGTGAATTTTCTTTTGTTTTGCTTCTGGGGGCTTTTTGTTCCTTTTTTCCCATTTTTTTAAAGTCTGTTGTCCTTTCTCTACTGTTGTCACATCTTAGAAATGAAAACCCATTTCATGATCACTTTAACCCAAATTACCTTCCAGTTCTCAATCAATTCTTCTTTATTAGTCTAGGTAAAATCTTTAATCATTGTTCCTAGCTATTTATAAATCCAGGGATGTTCAATGCTTGTTGTGACTGCTGCAGGCAAGAGGCGGTGTCTCAGCAGCTCTCTACCCATGTCTGTTCTGCAGCATGTAGTGCTGTAAAAGTTCAGTCTGGGCCTGCATTTCAAATACAGAGTACTGCTTAAATTTGAAGCGAAATGGGTAAATGCATTTCTGTTTGCAAGTGTTTGCTTTCCAGATGATACCTCATACATCTTTGAAAAGCTCCAAGGTAAAACCTCATGTCATCAGTTAACTGGATTTTCCTTAAGTGTTTCTGCCTCTCAAGCACAGGAAGGACAAGAATATGGATGGCTTTTAAAAGATCATTACTCCTGCTTCAGTTTCTGCAGGACAGAGGAGAAAACGTACATGAACACACTCACAGACACACACTTGTGTGTGTGTGTATGCAGAATCTTCAGCTTCCAGTTCCCCTTCCATAGCTCACTGCATGCAAGACCATAGCACAGTATTTTCAACCTCTATTTGATCCCTGTTAGATATTATCATTATTATATAAGTGACTACTGTTGCTGCATTTATTTTAGAGAAGCTGCCATGCTTACTGATTTGGCAAGGATTTCAAAATCCGACAGGAGAAAGTATTACAACAGGAAGTGGTTTTGCTCACCTGAGTGCTGATAAGGGATGATTGTACCGTATGCTTTTACTTTGAGCTCTTTTATCAATGCTTCTGACTTTTGGGTGTGTTTTTCTGTGCTCACAGTCATTTAAGGAGGCAAGAGCCAATGTTTAAAGTTGTGTAAATGCTGAAATTTGTTTGAGTTTTGAACTTGAACTTCATTTTTAGTAGTGGGGTTTAGCCTTGGCAGTGCTGAGCTGTCTTAATTCTCATTTTGTGGATGGGGATTGGTTTTGGTCCTTAACACATCTAAAATACAAATTCTAGTCTCACAACTGGGTTTGAATGTCTAACAGAAAGCAGCAGAGTCCAGCAATTCTAAGCTCCATTGACACAATATGATCTAACAGAATGTGTGTCAGCAACATTGCCCAGATACCAAACTTAAAAAAAATATACATTGTACTACTGTATACATTTTATTTATTTCAAATTATCAACTTCAGCAACAACATGGTGCCCAAGATTTAATATGTATGACAGACTGGATCCTTCATGGCCTTGCTGATCTGTTGGGTACATAATGTGTTCCACATATCTTTTATATGAATGCATGGATAGAAGGTAAATTGATTTGAATCTCGATGTGTTTTTTGCAAAAGTGCAGATGCCAGTTAGAGTAGATAATATATGCTGCTTATTTTGTCTGCTGAGAAGTAGTGAAATGTGTATCCACGTAAAGGAAGTTGGATGGGAGAGTGAGAAAGTGTCTTGAGGGCCAGAAAAAGAGGTAATGAAGGTATTAGTTTGTAAATCAGACTATCTGTGGTTCCTAATCCCATAACAGCTTTCTGGTAGACAAGGACAGGGGTAGTGCAAGCAAGGGACCTCACCCTTCCTAATGTCAGAGGCTTTGTACCCTGTGAAAGTAGGACTAGGGTCTTTCTGGTAAATAAAAATAAAACAAAAACAAACAAAAAAAAAAAACCACCTTTTTTTTAAAAAAATTGATTATTATAAATGCCTAGTCTCCTCTTTTACCTGTGTGCAAACCATTATGTGAAGATTGTATGATGGGTGCAGGAGTGAGGACTGCAGAGTGTGGTTGCCAGCAAATGGGAGACTGGGGCTGAGTGGTCACGTTATTAATTTACTTCTCTGTTTTGTGTTTCCTTCCTTCTGCTCCTCCTACAACACTTTTGGCAATTCAGGTTTCTAAAGTCAACGGGGTCACTCGAATGTCATCTCCGAGTGCAAATGCAGCCAGTGCCAAAAAGATGAGAGAAGTCAGACCTTCACCGTCCAAAACTGTGAAGTACACTGCAACAGTGACAAAGGGAACTGTCACATACACCAAAGCCAAGAAAGAACTGGTCAAGGAAACCAAACTAAATCACCACAAACCCAGTTCACCTGTCAACCACACAATCTCAGGGAAAATAGAAAGTAGCAATGCAAAAACCCGCAAACAGGTGCTATCCCTTGGAGCATCCAAGTCTAACAATACCGCTGTTAATGGTGTAAAAGTCAATGGCAAATTGAACCAAAAGACATGCACTAAGGAGGTGGGGAGACAGTTGAGGGAGGGGCTGCGCAACTCGAAGAGGAGGCTGGAAGAGACGAATCACATGGACAAAATACAGTCGCCCACCAAGAGAATGAAAGGGGCCGTCAACTTGGCAGAAGCTGCCAGCAAAAAGGCAGCAGTAGAAAAGCCTTTGCTCAATGGACACCTTAGAAAGGAAGTGCCAGAGAAGAGTTTGGAAAGAAATAGGCCGAAAAGAGCCACTGCTGGAAAGAGTATGCCAGGGAAACAAGCACATGGCAAAACTGAAAACGCCTCCTGTGAAAATCGTTCTACCTCTCAAGCGGAGTCCTTGCACAAGCCACAAGACTCAATGGGAAAGCACGAAAAGGGCAGTAGTAAGTCTGGGTGGGGGATGCTGGGGGAGATTCCCATCCTTAGGCCCTCCACCAAGGAATTTCATGACCCACTGATATACATTGAGTCAGTCCGAGCTCAGGTAGAGAAGTATGGGATGTGCAGGGTGATTCCTCCTCCAGACTGGAGACCTGAGTGCAAGCTAAACGATGAAATGCGGTTTGTGACACAGATTCAGCACATACACAAGCTAGGCAGGCGCTGGGGACCCAACGTGCAGCGGCTGGCCTGTATCAAGAAGCACCTCAAATCTCAGGGCATTACCATGGATGAACTCCCACTCATAGGTAAGGGCTGTGATTCCTTGGCCTTTTGCCGCTGCTTCTAAGTGTCTGTATGGACTTTATGCTCTGTTTGCCTTTATGCTTAACCATGCCCCTGCTCAGGTAACACTGCAGAGCTCTGAATCTCTCTCTTTTTCCATTGGCCAGGCACAATGCAGGTAGGTTGTCAGAGAGCTTCCAGGGTGACTTTATATTGACATTTTCCTCCCTGTTTGACCCAGGGGAAAAAGAAATTGCTCCGTGGGACCTTGGTCTGCAGATTTCAGAATCTTCTTCTTTCCCTGCTGTTTATTTATGTGGTTGTATGACTATGTATATTGATAGCCTTGTTTTAAAGGTTGTTTCAGAGTATCTTTTGGACCTTTCCAAAGATGTTTTCCTAACAGGTTGCAGTGCTGCCAGGCTTTAATGCATTTTTCTCCCCCCCTCTTCCTTTAAAAACATTTAACCAAAGGGGAAAGAAAATATCTCAGAACTGACTTGTGTTTGGGTACTCAGACACTTAAAATCACAAATTTGCAGTGACCTGCTGACATTTAACAACCATTAAGTGTCAAGAATAGGCAGTAAAATGTAGTTGATTGCAAAATGGAGGTTTCATTATTTCTCCCAGCAGGTGTCTGCCAGGGCTAATGCCTGAGTGAGAATCACTTATTTAACAGAATTCTTGGTTTATGGTCTGCTGTCAGATATGACACGTGACAAAAATGTGACAATAGTTTGTAAAAACATTACAACAGCAGCATACAAATGAACTATTGGATGAGCTACCTCCATCTCTACTGCCTTTGCATCTCTACTCTAATCCACGGAGTAATAAACCCGTGTTTCAAATTTTTGTAAGTTCTTCCTTTGGTTTTGAGGTGTTTTGAGTCAGAAGCTCCCCCAACCTGCATGCTGCAACTCAAGGCTAGAGTTTTGCCTTTGAGGCGTTGTCTGACCTGAGGCAGCTTTTGGCGCTGGTTGGATTAAAGGAGACGCTTTTCTGTTAAAACAATTCACAACACTTCCTTCCCCCGCCTCCTCCTTCTTAAACTTTGTTTTATATCACATATGGTAAGTGAGGGAAAATGCATAAAAGCACACAAAATGATTGCCGACTTTATGGTAAAGTGATGCAGGGCACAGCAGAGAAATAACAAAATTTCAAGAAGGAGGAACGATAGCTTAGCACTATATTGCAATAGCTGTGCAAAAACGTTCAAGGAAATTTGAAAATTAAAATCACTCAAGCAGCAATAAATGAACATTTTGTATGCCTCATGTATGCAGTGGTCGTATGCTAATGGAAAAAAATAATGAATTACATTTACATTGGCAAGAGAGAGAAGAAAATGTGCAAGACAGCTCGATTAACGCTCCTGGAACAATGTTAACTTTTTAATGAAATACCTTAACTTGGCATTAAGATGGCATTACTGTTAATTATTTGTATTATTTAAGCACCTAAGAGCCTAATGAATAGTCAAGGATTCTAGTCTGCTGGGTGCCATATAACCAGAGCAAACAGTGGTCTCACAAATTTGCATCCTATGTATCCTTTCTGTGGTTAATTTCCTACCTATCCTGTGTTTAAAATCAAAAACAAAGTGGAGAAAAGAAGCTGGAGATCATCAGTGCACAAAGAGGAAGAATTTGTTGGTTCTGTCAGGAAACATATAAAATAATCTGTCGTTATAAATGCACAATTATTTAAGTAGACATGCATACATAGCCCTTCTCTCCAGGCCAAATCACTTTTCCATTGAAGTAAGTGGGACTTCTGCCAATGGCTTGTGTAGTGCCAGCTTTTGGTACTAAATGCATACCTGAAGATTTAAAATTTTCTTTTTTAAAATGAGCTTGCTCACTAAACAATTTAAAAGCATTCCTAACTTAGCAAAATTAAGGCAATTAAAAAAAAAAAAGTTAAACACTGCCACTGCATAATGTGCCAGATCTCCTATTTAAGTAATTTTGCTATAGGTGCTTTTAAAGAACTCCTTTTTTTGTTGCTGTTGGGTTTTTCGGTTTTTCCCCCTTTTTTTTTTTTTTTTTTTAATCTTTCAAGGAAAGTTTTAAGCAGCAAGATTAGGTCGATCCTGGAAAACATCAGTCTGAGATATAAATGCTTCCAAAAGTTATGACTGTGTGAAATGGAATTATAATTGAGAGCATTTTGCAAACCTTAGCTGTAGGCTCTGGTTGAATGAAGTGCTACTTGAGCTCTAATATTGCAGAGTGATTATGAGTGATCGTTCCATGATGCAGGAGAAAATTGAATTTTCAACAGTGCTGAAACTAGGACCTTAAACTAAGTGTGTGCGCTGGAGAAAACATATAATGATAAATTTGGGCCACACTTCTTTCCAAGTTTGGGAGTATGTTACCCAACTTTATGTAGATTACTGAATCTGTTGGCGTGGAAAGCCATCTCTTGAGTTCCACCTTCACCTTATTTGTGGCTTGCATGTAGAAACCACTGACCAAAAAAGTAACAGCATCCATCTTGAAAGTTACATTTATATTATATTATGTATGGAAGATTAAAGAGGAAAGAAAGAAAACTTTCCAAACTAATTTTGTTTTTTCTCCCCATGGTATTTACTTTTTCTCAGCTTCAAGACCTTTTTATAACCTCCCCCACCCTATTCCCAAATGTACTAAATAGGATAAATTTGCTACCTCGTGGTCCTGCCTCCACCCTTAGATTCTACTCAAAGCCTTATGCTTGGTTTTGTCTGCAGCCAGACACCTTTGCCTTGTGCTGTGTGGGCAGTATAAATACAGCACAGGGTACTTTGAAAAAAGCAATATGGCAAGATGATTTAAGATGATGTAACTGTGCATCCTACTGTAAATATTTACAATAATGTTGCTTCTTGCCCTTCTCTGTTGCAGTAGTATTTCTGAGTGCTCTGAAATGGCTATGGCATGATGATTCTTTACTTTTCTCAAAGGCAAAGGGGAGACAGTGTGGCGGCAGAGATGTTGACACTGGTTTTGTATTAATTCTCTTTTTCCCTTGAACAGCACCCTGTTGAATTGTAGGTGGTCTTCGGGCTGTTTCTTCACTCTTTCCACTGATGATTTATTTCTGTGCTTTCAGAGTATTTATGATGTTTCTTTTATTGTTCCTCATCCATTTGGCTGCTTTTTATTCTGCAGTTTGTGTAATTTTTTTTTTTGACTGGAGTGTGAAATGTGCTAGTCATCTTAAAACATACAAAACCAGAATGGAGCATAAAATATGGATGGCCTCAGACTGGAAGAATAATGTGTCTGGGACTTTTTATGCGGTTGCAGGCTCCAACCCCAAATAACCCCTTGCCTCCCTTTTTTTTTTATATGGATTTTATTACCTGTAGTGAAATTAATAATGTGCTCCTTTTAAATACTAACTTCATTCAAGGTGTTGTGCAGATATTAGATAATTGTTATTTCACCTCCAGAAAGGATAGGTATTTGTCTTTCTGATGGCCAATACCCCAGCTTGACACTGGTTTTGTTTATTCCTGGTATGAACCAGACGTGGGACTGGTGGTGGGTGAGGGTGTGTGGGCTTTTACAGAAGTGGGCAACCCTCATCTGCCCAGCCACTGGATAATGACCAGGGCACAGATACATGTTGAGGAGATAGCTTGGGGTGCTCTGAGAAAAGAAGGGCATGAAACTCAAGGAGGGGAGCAAACAGAATCACAGGGAAGACTGCTGCAAGTAGCAGAATATAGCCTGTGAATGAATTAAGCTGACAAAACAGTGCTGTGTGCCTCCTTTTAGCAGGAGGCATACCAGACAGGGACAATCCTGCTGTGGTGCCCAGGTGCCTGGAGCTGTCACGTCCCCTGTGTGCCCAGCCTGGTGGCACATTTGGCATGAGCTGCCCAGAGCTAATCTAATCCTAATCTCCTCCTGTGTTTCCCTTTCCCTTCCTCTGCTGCCTGGCACGTGTACACCCCAGGAGGCTGCGAGCTCGACCTGGCCTGCTTCGTCCAGCTGATCAACGAGATGGGGGGGATGCAGCAAGTGACTGACCTCAAGAAATGGAACAAGCTGGCAGACATGCTGCGCATCCCCAAAACTGCACAGGACAGGCTGGCCAAGCTACAAGAAGCCTACTGCCAGTACTTGCTCTCCTATGACTCCCTCTCCCCTGAGGAGCACAAGAAACTGGAGAAGGAGGTCTTGCTGGAAAAGGAAATCCTGGAGAAGAGGAAAGGACCTTTGGAGGGACATTCAGAGAATGCCTACAAGTTCCATTCCTTGCCCCGGTTTGAGCCCAAAAATGGACTCATCAATGGCGTGGTTCACAAAAATGGCTTCCGCAACAAGTTAAAAGAGGTCGATGTCCCGCTGAAGACGGGCAGGCGGCGGCTCTTTGCTCAGGAAAAGGAGACCACGAAGGAGGACGAGGAGGAGGAGGAGGAGGGAGTGCTTAGCGACTTACACAAGTGTATATACAAGGTAATGAGGCTGGCCTGTTCTGTAGAGCTGGTGGTGCTGTTGTGCGGGTGGTGTCTGGGTGCACACCCAGCTGCCTGAGGGGAGCTGTGATGGTTGCAGTGGCGTCCCTGAGGCAGCAGGTATCGTGGTTCTCATGGCCACGCAGTCTGGTGGCTTTATCCTGATGTGCCTGGCTCTTGCAGGATGTCTGGAAAAGCTGGGAGGCATTATTGTCATAACAAGATGCACTGGGCTCTGCCCCCTTCATCTCCTTGTGAGAGGCTCCCTGAATACCTCTGCCCAATTATCCTTGCAGACACAGATTTTATTTTCATTTTCTAGTGACATTTAAAGTAATGTTCTGCTTTCTCATTCCTGCTTCTTGCAAATCTCTTGTTGAGTGAAGTAGTGCTGCACATCAAAACGAACATCACTGGAAATACTACTACATTTAGAAAGGGCAAATTGAAATGCAAACAATATTTTCATCCACGATGCCAGACTTTGCTCAGCACTAACAGTCACATGGCTGCTCAGTCCTCCACATACCAAGTACATCCATTTGCAAAGGAATGCTGACTCTCTCGCTGTATTTTATTTGGCAGTCTCCTGCTCTGGAGCAGGACTTGGCGCTGCAACTCACAGTGCAATTTGGAGTTGAGTTGAATGGTGTAGCTGCGCTCTGAGAGAAATACAGCATTGAGTGTCCATGCCCAGTAAAAGAATATGCTGTTCTTGCCCTTCCAATCTCACTTCCATCACCAGGAAATGAAGCCAGATAGCCCAAAATGACTTATTGTTAAGCTATTTAGGGACTGCGTGAGCTCAGGACTCGGCCTTTAAAAGCCTGCTCCAGTTTTCTTTTGCAGCCTGTTACGATTTGTCAGCCCAAAAATTCTCTTTACTGGGGACTCTGGCCTCAATCCCACCTTTGAAAAGCAATCTCTTTGCCATGCTGCCCCTGGAGAGAAGCTTATCTAATGACTTTGTGAATAGTGAAGTGGCATTTGTGTGCTTAATATCCTGTGCTTAATGATGGTTAAATGAAAAACTTGATAAACCTTACCCTGACTGCTGCATGAACAACCTCAAACTTAGTGGGGGAATGCCTTTGTTTTTTCTTTTCCAGTGCAAGTCCCATTCAAAGTTCCGTAGATACAAAGCCACTCAAAAAGCAAGTTTGGGATTTATGAGAAGTATCCCGGTTGGATTTAGGAATTAAAAAAAGCAAGCAAGCAAAGTGTAGCTGGTATAACTAGTCTGAGTCTGCTGAGGACCAGGCCTTTACCCCAAAAGGCAGAGAGCTCCCAGAATTTCTGCTTGGTGACCAAAAAATGCTCTAGCAGTAGGGGCAGCATCACAGCCTGTCTTGACAATAGCAGGTAGAAATACTTCTGTCCTGAGCATGGAGGCTGTTAGAGAGGAGCATCACTGAGCCCATGGGCCAGGGCTCTCCCCACCCACCAAAGCAGCTGCAGCACATGGAGCCGCTCAGAGAATGCCCTGGATTGTCCACTGTGGTACCAGCATCTTCCCAGACACTGGGATGTGTCTGTTTTGATCCCATCCCACATTCTCTGTAGTGCAGAGAGTGGGAGCTGCTGTTACAGGTGATGGACTGAGGGGAAGGCAGGGGGAAGCAAATCTCTGGTGGATTTCTGGAGAGATCCCTGCTGTGAAGCACCCTATGAGACGCATGGTCAGCCTGAGTGCAGAGAGAGGAGTGAAGCTTCATTTCCACAGCACTCAGGGTAAAGCCCTCTAGGAGGACTGATGCATTAATACTGGTTATGTCACTTAGAGCAAGCCTCAAGACACAGAAATTATGCATTAGGCTTGATGCACCAGGGTAGCCCACAAGATGTAAAATTGCTGTAGTTCATCACTAGGCTTTAAAAGACTGAGGGAATGTGGTGCTGGCATCAGTTGTTGCAGAGAGTGCTTGGTGGCATTTAATGGAACAAGCCTTTTAATCCTGTGTGTGTGGATGGGGGAATGTTCTTTGCCTAACAACATCTTCCTGAGAAAATTTGAATTTCATTAACAGAACCTGCCCTCATATTACTTTCCAGTTGCCACATATGATGGGATTGTAATAGTTCCTTTTTAAAGCATATTGCTAATTCTAATTAAAAATGAAAAACACATGTAAAAGAAAACAAAAAACCCCACAATAAACCCATGTATGTGAAAATGCCCAGGTCAATATCTTGAGGGCTGGAGGGAGCACATCACAGTCATATGGCTGTAGTCCAGTTTAGGCCATAAAGCCTGTTTTTCAGACTATGATGAGGCCATACATTTAGGATTTCTTACAGTAATTTCTGCAGTCAGCACATGCTTGACCTGTTTTTAGCAAGAGACATGCAGTCTTCCAGGAGCAGTTACCACCATATCACATGTCAAGGTTAGAGTCAATCTCCTTTGTGTTAGGCTGACTTTCTGCCAGAACTCCCAAATTATTTTCAGTGTCTCTCCTTCCCAGGCTGTGAGGCCTGCAGGCTTTTAGGTGTGGGCTGCAGGCTGCTGTGCTTGCTTGCTTTACTCCCAAATAAGTGGATTTTCTACCTGACAATTAAAATGTTGTCATTTTTAAGTGTGTGAAGTAAGCTGCTGACATCAAAGAAGGATCTGATGCAAGATTTTCACACTTCTTTCCCCAGTTTTAGCTCTGAAAATATTTTAAAATCTTTACTCGTGCTGACATTTATTTCCATACAGAACAAACTGAAGGCATATTAGCAGACTCATTATAGAGGGATGCACAGAAGAAATCACAATGCAAATTTTGCCAGCCCACCCATAAACAGTCAGGGAAATCCTGTGCTGAGTGAGCTCTCTTCGCCCAGAGACTTGGCATTTTCATACTCCACTTAATAGGAGCCCCTCCTTTCTACCTGTGGCTATTGTGAAATCTCTGGTTTCAGCTCATATTTATGTTTGCTTTAATGTCTTTAACATTCATAGCTTCAAACCAGTGTCCTTCTCTCTGCCTTCCCTCCAGGCTTGGTGGTGGTGGTGATGCTCCCCCTGCGTGGGCTCTCATGGCCCCTGCATCAGACCTGAGAAGAATCAGGGGAGGAAATAGGAATTTCTTTTCTTAAGCCTTCCTCTCTTCTTGTCATAGAAACAGAGACTTTACTTTGTAGCTTGAAGCTCCTAGAACAGTTGTTGAACTGCTGAGATACTTTTCAGGTGTTTGAAAGGTTATTTTGCTCCCCTGCAGTTCATTTTGTGTTCTGGTTAGAATGCTCCATTAAAACATTTTAAATTATTTTCTGTGTTGTCATCAGAAAATGTTACAGGATTCCTCAGATTTAAGAAAATATTCAAACAGCACAAACAGACAACCCTCAGCCTTTAATTTGTTTTACAGTTTTTAGGAGACTAAAAAGATGCCAAATTCGTGGCAGAGGAAGAAATGGGAGTATGCAATTTTAAAGGGTTAAAGTGTTCCACTTTTCCACTTTCTTTTTTCTTGCTCACTTTAAACTTCTATTTTCTTTCTTGTCTACCTGAGAAATGGAAAGACATGGCGAATCTTGGAAGATAATGCCTTAATTTTGTTTTTCTGCATAAGATGAGAGGAGGAGGCAGGACCCTGAGCAGAGGCAGCTGCTGCAGTGCTGGTTTGCTGCCGGTGGCGGCAGAGCCTTGGTGCGGGCCCTGCGCTTTACGAGAGGTTTTGTTGTAAAAGGCTGCCACAATAAACCATTCACAAGGGCATTAAAAGATGAAGGAAATTGCTTACTGGATCACAGAGAATCCAGCTCTGAAGTTTATGGGAAGCAGAGTGCCCCAGGCCCTGGGCATTTCACAAACTTTTCTTTTGCTAAAGCTAATTATGCAGCATTCAATTTAAAAAGTGACAATGTTACAGCCATATGAGCAGAGTGATAGACTTGGCCTGTGGGGGAAAGCTGCTTTTATAGTTCTTTCTAGTTTACTCTTGGCCATAGTTATTAAATAAATTAAACACAAGAAAAGGCTGAAGTGGTTTGGCAGATCTGTTTCATAATTGAAAAACTAGCTAGAAAGGTAACAGTCCAAATAATAAACCCCATTTATGCAGAGTTTTTAAGCCTATGCTTGCTCAGATGAGCAGTCAGGGGGCACAATGGGAAGGAGCAGTGCATCTGGTGAGGGGGCACAGATGTTTTGCACTCCCTGTTTGCAGAGTGCTGCTGTCTCTGCCTGCAGCAGTGCCCTCAGCCCCTGTGGTGCCTGCCAGCTCTCCTGGCATGCAGCTTCCCAGCGTCCTCCTCCTGCCCTGGAGCAGAGGAGGCAGCAGAGGTGTTCCTGTCTGGGCACACCATGATGTCAGGGCTGAAAAAGGAGCAAGTGGGTTCTCCTGCTCTTGCCTCCAAAGCCATTGGACGGTGCTTCCCAGGGCTTCTGGAGGTGTAGGTGTGCAGGAGAGCAGCTGCCTGGAAACTTGGGGCTAGCTCAAGCAGAAAACCAAGTCAGAGCCTCTTCTTGTACAGCTCCTGCAGCAGTGCCAAGAATGAAAGCACTTATTCAGCAATTTTACTGTGTTTTCCTTTCTCTAACTTTGTAATAACAGGTCTTGGTTCCTTGGCATTTGGACTGCTTTTATTGAATTGAGCATAACTAGGTTTTGAAAGCAAGTGATTACAGTAATCCTGGCAAACTCTGCTTTTTGTGACGCTCTTCCACCACATACAACATTTGATGCTGAGCATTTCCGTGAATTTTCTAAGTCTTTTTTCACCTGCTCCTTGTACATAAAGAGCATGGCCACATGGTCCCTGGATAATGTATTGGATAATGTAAATTACTCTGCATTACTGGATAAAGTAAATTTTGACTGGCTGCATACTGGGTTCATTGCAATCTGTCATAGGGAGCTGGGCCATGTCCATCCTCTGTATTCATCAAACATCAAGTGTTGTGCTGGACAAAGCAGTGTTCCTTCTGGGAACATTCAGTTGGCCCTTTTACATGGTGGGTTTGGGAAGTTCATGTGATTGAATTTCTGTATCTTCTGAGGTATTTTCTCTCAGCAACAAAATGAGCTTTAGACCCATACCTCTTCTGGAGACTTCATCCTCTTTCCCTCTGTTGTGATCTGGGATTGAGCCTGTAAGGAAAGGAGTGAGGGCATGGGGGAAAGTAGGCTTGTTTTTCTATTTTCACTTTTAATTTTATTTTATTTTTCCACAGGGTAGGTCTGTTTCTTTAACAACCTTCTACCGAACAGCAAGAAACATCATGAACATGTGCTTCACAAAGGAGCCTACAGTAGCTGAAGTAGAGGTGAGGCCAGCACAAGGGGTGGTAAAGGTTTTTGTTTCAGGGCACTGAGTATGGGGATTCAAGATAGTTGATTTTCAAGCATTTCTCTAATCAGTTTAAGGCTGTCCAGTTTAGAATTTTTTAAAAAATGGTTAAATAGACATGGTGCTGATTCTTTCTTTTTAAAAATTTTTGAACATTTTAAATAAAGGTATTGATGAGCTGAGGAAGAGAAAGAATTCTTAATCTGACATGTGCTGAAACACAGAAACCAAGGGAATCTAAATTTTGCCTGCCTTATTGTGACTTCTAGTTATTTATATGCTTATTTTTAAGCCATAGTTTATGTTGAATTACACTGAGGTCATGAAAGACTTGTAAATTTCTGGGGTTTATATTTTAATGTGAGATACCTTGTTCAGCAGATTTAAAATGCATTACTGCATTCTCTTACCACAGCAAGAATACTGGCGGATAGTGGAACAGAAAGATTGCCATGTAGCAGTGCATTGTGGAAAAGTAGATACCAACACCCATGGGAGTGGTTTTCCTGTGGGAAAATCTGAACCATTTTCAAGGTAAGATCCCCAAATCCATCCTCTTTATTGCCTCACTCCTGAGCAGAGCCCAGCAGGGCAGCTTGGCACTGGGAGTGTTGGCATTGGGAATGTGCACTGACTGTGTCCCTCTGTCACCTTCAAACAGGCATGGGTGGAACCTCACAGTCCTTCCTAATAATACAGGATCCATCCTGCGACATCTTGGTGCTGTGCCTGGTAAGCAAGTCCCTTCTCTGGTGGTGTCAGTGTCCTCTGAGTGTGGTGCTGTGGGCACCAAATGCCTCTCCCTCTTCCTGCCCCCCTGTTCCCCAGCTGAGTGAGCAGATACACAGTTGTAGGTAGGAGGTGCTGTTTAAAGGGGTGAAGGCAGCCATGCAGATAAGGGATTAATGAGCAGTTGAGTCCCTGTTCCTGGGAGAAACCAGTTGTACCTGCAGTATCCTTTGCTGTTCTTGCCAGGCTGTCAGTGTTCTTGTGTGTCAGGACAGAGCTGTGCTGCTTCCACACTTGCAAAGTGTAGTCTGTAGCACTGGGAAAAGCAGCACACACATTTTCTAAATGAATTGGCAGGTTCTCCAGCTGCCTGTACACCATTGCAGTTTACTGATAAGAAACATTGGAAGCACAGTGGAATCTCCTGTTGAGATCAGGTGTTGAGCCTGAACAAACCAGCTGGGAAACAGAGGGTACCTGTTGAAAGGCTTGACATGAAGCAACCTCCTCTGATCAATGGCAGTGAGCTTTAATTATGGGTATTTGTGAATTCTCCTAAGAATAAAATTTTATACAACTATTAGAAGACAAACGTGTTCAAGGGCGCTGCAGTTGGCTGCTAGATATTTTCTTAATGGAAAATGCTGGATTTGTTTAATTACTCCCTGTAAATTATTCACTCTGATAGGAAGATTTATAACTTCAAGGGTCAGCTAACAGGGAGAATAAGATTTTTGATTTAAATGCGCTCTCAAACTGTCTTTTACTGAACAAACTGAAGTTACTCAAAACTCATTTTTCAATCTCTTTGTTTTAGGAGTGACAATTCCTTGGCTAAATATTGGCATGGTTTTTTCTACCTCATGCTGGTCTCGAGACCAAAATCACCTTCCATACATTGACTACTTACACACTGGTGCTGATTGCATTTGGTAGGTATTCCCATGGCTTTTCTTCACATTCCCTGCAGTGGCTGCCTGTAGGCTGGTGTTAGTAGCAGCTTGTGTAGTACTTTTGCCTGAGGGAGTCTCACCTAGAGGGTCCAGTGTGTGTGTGTGTGTGTTGTTGGGTTTCCAGTCTTAATGGGAAAATGTGGTAAAAACTTAGGGGGTGAAAACCCCTTTCCTGGAAGAAAAGTTTCACTTGGTATTCCATGGTCTGTTCTGGTGTGTTGATGTCCCCATGGTGGCAGTGGCATCATGGACTGCTCTTTATGCATATGCAAAGTGTGTTCTCACACATTTCTCAGATGCTGCTGATGTCAGGGGTGCTGGTCCAGCTGTCACTGTAAAAGCACATGGCCCAACGAAAAGGATTTGAAATCTGGAGAAAACCATGAAAGCAGGATTTCCTCTCTCTCTCTAGATGTGTTAAGTTGAAGAGATGTTCTGTATGTAGTCCTTTCAAGGGGTGAAGGTGTAACTTTTGGATTATGATGCAGACCCGGGAGTTTGTCACTTTCTGTCATGGGCATTTCATGGGTCTTCTCCCTGTTCTGTGAATCAGGAATGTGTAATCTTTTATAATAGTATACTGTCAGGACAGATCACTGAGCAAACTACATTGTCCTCAACCTTAGGTGAGTCTGTCTCTCTCTAAAACATTAAACTAGTCTTAAATGACAGTAAATTCCAAACAGAAGCTGTTCAAGAATCCCCTAATTAAGTTCTGAGGCCACTCTTCATGCTGTGTGTCAAAACGTGACTCTTGGGATTGAACAGGCTTGCATGCAGAGAGCTCAAAGTTTAGGAAAGACTGCTGTTCTGTTTTTTGAATCCAAGAAGAATAAAAAGCCATTTGCTTTATCTTGATGGACTCAGTACATAGCTTAAGGCCTCTTTGCGATGATAGCCTTGATGAAACAGGCGTAGTAGGCAGGAATAGCTCATAAGAAGGAAGTGAAACGCCTTTGTCTGTTGAAGCTATTCTTCAGCAAGGCTGCCAGCCTGAAGTGTCAGGCTAGTATTCATTAGCTCATTACAACTTTTAATAGTGCAATAAAGCACCCAAGTGTGTTAGGAGATGAATTTAATATCTGCAGGTCTGGCGCGGAGCAGCCCTGACAGCCTTGCCTTCAGTCACTCCTTCGGGGACAACAAAGTGGCCACTGGGCTCCAAACATCTCCTCTGTCTTGCCAAGTCCCTCTACCACCCAGAAATCTTCTTTCCAAGGACAGATCCCTGTGCTACTCAAACCACTTTGCTTACCTGCAGATTGCTCAGCTCACTCTGTAATTTCTCAGGTTTTACCTCTTGGAGATTAAACAGGGGAGAACTCAATTTGCATGCAGGGCAGAGGTCAGTGACCTAACCTTTTTATTCTAGAGGGATCCTCAATGCCCTTTAAAAGAGAGAAGGAAATCTTGTTCTGCCAAGACATTCAGAAGTCTACAGTGGCTGCTCACTTCCCATTTTTATAGATACGTCAGGAATTGCAGATGAGTGCAATTGCAGCATACACCAGTTGCAAAGGATCGCATTCCCCTTTATGCCCTAGGTATTCAGTTCCATGCACTTCTCTTCACACAACCTTCCCAAGCATTTTCCTGAGCCTGTCTTGTGAGGGACTGTGTGCTTGAGTCAGCCATATTTTCTGACTCTAAAAGAGAAGAGTGGGTTCTGCCATGATCTGGGTTCAAATTTAAAATATTTTCATTCCCGTAACTAGAGTGATAGACCACACCTGGGGAGCTGTACTGAAGCTGTCATTGTTAGCAACAAAGTATTTGAGACATGGCATACATTTAAAATTGCTGTTTGGACTCGATCCTTACTTGTTCCAAGATGAAGTTCTTCTAGTTCACCTCTCCATAACCCTGGGAGTTCTTAGCAAGGTCCTGACCATTGTCAGTATATCTGTAAGGAGTTGGTCTTCGTACACCTGGGCAACCAGCTCAATAAACTCTTACTGTGGCTGCAGTTACCCACAGCAGATAATGTCATGTCTTCTGCCTCTTGGCTTGAGGATCAATGAACACAAATCAAAGTCATCATCAGTAGAGTGAACAGTGAGGAGGTGTTCAGATCATAGGAAGTGCAGCCTCCTGCANAGATGGACTCCAGGTTAAGGTCTCATTGCCTAAAGAGAAAGGGTAACTCATGGGGAAGCTGGAGATGCTTTTGACTTGCCTGAGCATCACCCCTCAGATAGGCTGCAGGCAAGAGCAGTGACCAATTGTAACCATATCACCTCCCTGCATCCAGAAAAACAGCAGATCTCTGGATGTGTGCCTCTAAGACTCGAGACTCCTGTGTTACTTCTTGTCATTCTGCTGAGGGAGCAGTGCTGGCAGTGAGCACAAGAGGACAGCTGCTTCCTTGGCTTCTAAGCCGAGGAGGATGTGCAACTTGGCAGATTCCCCGCAAAGTGGCAGGAAATAGTATACTATTATAAAAGATTACACATTCCTGATTTGAAACCTTTCCTGCCACTTTGGCTGCTCTTAGTCAGGTCTTGTGTTGGAAGGGAGAGGAGGGATGTGGGATTTGTTCAGTAAGCAAGGCAAGAAGGTCTTAGGCATCTTAATGCACTAACAGTAGAGGGAAGTTGTGATTTCTTGACTGTTACAAACAGAAAATGTTACTAAATGTGAAGATCCTTTGGTTGGTAATAAATACAGACCTTTATGGTAATGATAACAACATATATTGGTGCTCTCAAGATGCAAACTTCTATCCATAATTAGCTGGTTTGGTGCTATTAAAATGACCATCAGTCTGTTGCTGATTTCTCTCCTCTGACTCTACAGAGGACTGAGTTTTCGCATTTCTGGTTTGGGGATTTTGTGTCTTCTGATACTTGCTGAACCCGATCAGACTGAGTCTGAATAAACAGCTTCCCTTCAATCCTCAGTGTTTTACCAAAAGAACTGTGTGTGAAACCCTGTGTTGAATTTCTTTCTTCTAATCAATGTGCTGGTCTGAATTGTCTGTTACTGTGTAGCTGTGGACTGTTATTTACTCCACAGTAAATCTTTCTCTTTTCCTCTGACAAAACAACAGGTATTGCATTCCTGCTGCGGAGGAGAACAAACTTGATGATGTGGTACATACCCTGCTGCAAGCCAACGGCACTCCAGGGCTGGAAATGCTTGAAAGTAATGTAATGGTAGGTTAACACTGGGAGAGCTGTTCCCATTTGAGAACCCTAGGCTATTGAGGAGGCTGGTTGGTTGGGGATTTATTTTGGTTTTGTCTTGCTATGTAGCAATGCAGAGGGGGCTACTTTCTGTTTGCAGTGTTTACCTACGTGGTATTTTTCCAACAAGGCTGTTATTATGTATTAATATAAAAACTAACATGTAAGTGTAATAAATGTCCATTTTTTAATACTATCTATAATGTATTTAGCCTCACAAAGGGAGTAGGATTTAATCAGTTCATCTGCCATGACTGATACTTTATGATGCCAGCATGGATAGGAGAAATCTAATACTTTAGTATTTTTGCTTCCTTTGTTTATCTTTTGGAAAACAATTTATTTTTAGTGCATTTAAATACAAATTGGGGACCCCATAACAAAAAACCCTGCCTTGGTTACCCATGTTAACATCTCACAGAAGTGCTGTTGCACAATGGATTTAATGCCAAGTGGGAAAAGATCAGATGGAAAACTGAATGATCTGCATTGCTCTCTGTAGGAGCAGACAGTGTTCTGTCCTTGGGCATGGGGGAGTTTTTGAGGAGAGGCATTTCTGCAATTGTCACTGCAGACCCTGAGGTTCGGCACGTGCAGAATGGGAGAGGGAAAGCAGCTGGAGCAGAGCTGTTCCCAGAGCACAGCTTTGCTCCACGAGCTGTAGCATGGCAGCACACAGCCAGGAAGGAAGTTCCCATTGATGTCTTTTCTCTCTCTCTTTTTTTTTTTCCAGA
>WBNQ01067458.1:0-26504 GCA_013401375.1 Spizella passerina | reverse complement strand
GTTCCCAACCTTCTGAAATACACTCTGGGTTACAGATACTATTTTGGTAGTGTTTTATAGCTAAGCCACTAGTAAATTATCCTTTACAGCTTTAGACCAAGTTACTAAGTAATTAACTGTAATATGTCCACAGTTAGGGATTGCTTCTTTAGGGTAAATGGAATTCTTCCAGCCTGGTTATACTAACTGTATATTAACTTAGTTTGAAATAAAAGGTTATTTTATTATATATTTATTTTGGGGGGAAGGTGGGAATTGTGTATATCTATAGGTAAGGCATAAGAATCCTGAGCTAACCTTTTCTGTCTGAACGTACATGATTATATTAACTCCATGTGCTGTATTTATCTCTATACTGAAAACTTGTTTGATATCGTGAAAATGCTACTCCTGTAAGAGACAGAAATCACTATGCAGCAATTAAACAGCTCTTGGTGCCTCAAATTTTGAAGAACAGTTTCTTTTGATTAATTTTTAAGAGCTTTGCACTGGGTAAATATAAGCTGGCTGAAATCCCACAAATTACAGTCTATGATAACCTACCTTGGAAATTGAAGTCACAGCTTTCACAAACTTTACAAGAACCACAGATAACATGTTTATATCTAAACAACTTATGAAACATCTACTGCATTGTTCTTTTATTTCTCTTTATTTTTTCTTTTTCCTTTTCTGTCCTCAGTCTTATGTTCTGAATTCCCTTTAATTTTGGAGCTTATTCTTTGGTTCTTCCACTTTGACAAGGCACTTTGCCATCTTTGCCACAATGCTGGCCAGGATTGTGCTTCCCAGAGGTGGTGAGATGTTGTGTGTAATGGGCAAGATTCCCCTTTTGGACTGTGAAATGAACTCTGATAAACAACTGTACCTTCTGTCTGTTCGTTCTCCACAGCAATACTGAAAGTTTTTAGCATTTGATAAATTAACTTTGTTTTCATCCTGTGATACTGTGACCTGATTTTTTTATAGTGACTCTCTTTATATTACTAAAATGATGTTGTTTCATTTCTGTATTGAATGACTGCTCAATCTCCTTTAATACATGAAAAAAATGAAATTCTGCATCTGAAATTGCATTGATTTCAGTCTTACAAGCACTCTGGAAAATCTGTTGGAATAAAAAGAGTATATAAACACCTGTGTAAGGTGACAGTCAGGTTTAAACTAGACCATATTTGGAACAAGGTTGCTGGTTTTTAAAAGCACACTAAGAGCTCTTGAAATGTTAAGGTAAGGATAAGAATAAGATTTAGACTTGTGGTGGAAGAGTGTGTGTTTGGAGCGGCAAAGGGATAACTCCATAGCTTCAAATAAGGCATTTTTCAAAGTCAGTGAAACTCATTTAGGAAACTGAAGTACAGAATGTTGGACTAAATGAAGCCACTCTGGGTTAGGGGTTTGGAAATAAGAGGTAATGTGTGTTTTTAAAGGAGGGCTTTGGGGCTCTTAAGGCCTACCAGAAACTGGGTGGGAAGAGACTCAGCTGGTATTGTAATACAAGAGGAAGAAGTACATAGGAAAGATGGAGTTAGTCTTGCAGCTGGAGCAGCACTGCTGCACACACAAGAGAGCCTACAGTCCATAAGCCAGATTTAACTCTGTTACCAGTGACACAATCCCTGTGCACTGATCTCCCAAGTAGGAAAGTTGTATTAGCGCTGTACTCCCTGGCCATCCATGGAAGATGCTGGCAGGGGCTGGACAATTATTTCCCTGCCTCCAGTTTTAATTGGGGTGAGGAACATGCCTTTAGAACACCACAGGTTTCCCACTCCTTGGCTCCTGTCACAGAGCTGTCCCACCCTGAGCACATGGGGCTCCTTCAGATGAAACCAAAGGGAACGTGATCCTACAGGAGTGTACCTGATGTCCTCACTAGAAAAGAACTGTACTGTGGTGGAGAGCAGAGATTAAGAACCTTGGAAGAGCAGTAAAATGCTAAATAACCACTGCTGTGGAAGTAAATGTACAAAAAAATAAGAACAGTGAACCACTGTGGTGGCTTTTGCAGCAAGATCATGGCCTCCAGCCCTTGAAACTTTTGGAAGTAGGTAAGGACAAGAGTTGCAGCTGAGAGAGTCTGTGAGCATTTTTGGGAGAAAAAGCTTATAAATAAATAGAGAGGTGAAGTTCACACACCAAAAAAATAAAAAAAAAAACTGATTTAAAGAAAAGCAGAGGATGGGTCAATTTTTATCATGAAGGGAGGAGGTCTCTTTCTGCATTCTTCAGGAGTTTGTTCTAGCACAGTTTAATGTATCCATAAATAACCTAGGAAGGGAGTTAATAGCAAAGCTAATCCTTTATGCTGAGGATATTAACAGTAATGGCAGCAAAAATTAAAGCTATGAAGTGTTACAGAAAGATCTCATGATACTGAGTGATTAAAGTGAGAAAATGGTAGATGAAGTTCAGTGTTGATAAATATTAAATTTAAAACATAATCCTAATGTGACAGATACAGAGATGGGCTCTGAATGATGGGCTCTTGCTACTGAGAAAAGAGGTCTTTGGATTCCTATGGAGCTGTCAGTCAAGTGCTCTGGCATAACAAAAATACATCGAGTGTTAAGAATTAGGAGAGAATAGATAACAAAGCAGAAACTGCTCTGCACTGTGTAGTCTTGGGGGTTTTGTAATTCAGAGCCCCTAATTACAGAAGGAATGTAGAGGAACTAGAAAAAGCACAGCAGAGATCAGTGGTTAAAATTATTAATTAGCCTCTGCATTAAATACAAGAGTACTACTCAGCCTGCAAAATGAATGACCAAGAGATGTCTGAGAGCAAGAGAGATCACAAGTGTCAGGCTGATGACAATTATAATGTGAACGTTCACTGACTTCTGTGACAATGAAAAATGTGTCACTAAAAGAAATAATCAGGCAGTAGTACAAGTCTCTTTTAAAATACTTACCTGTGTATTTCAGTACTGAATGAAAGAGAAAAATGTACCTAGTTTCAGAAATTCAGATAAATGCAGAGATGCAGCAAGTTGTGCTAAACCCAGCTCGGGCTCAGGGTGTCCCTGAACTGTCACCCAGCTGGAGCTGACCTTGATTTCTTGTCCAGCCACCCACTGTGGCCTTTATTCTGGCTGTGTGTGTTGCCTATGCAGAATTTTTCCCCGGATGGGAGTCTGTTCTTGTGTACACAGCCTCAGACTAAGTGAAACTAACATGGAAAAATCTTCCCATACCACTCCTAACGGTGCAGCTGTTCCAACCCCACACAGGGTCTAGCAGAGCAAATGGCTTCTGAGAAATACTTTTTTTACCTCTGAACCTCTTTTGAACCCTTTTTGGTCAGCAAAGACTGCTATTCCATTTTAATGTGATAGTAATCACTTGAATGCATGCAGTGGGTGCTATTAAAAATGATTAATTTTATGATACATTGGTTGTGAAAAAAGAAATAACCAGAGCATGTAATTAAAAAAAAAATTAAAGTAAAAAAATTTAAAATCTTCAGGGTCGTGTGTGCTGAGTAGGTTTTTGGCACGTTTACCTAACCAGAAATTTTACCCTCACATTACAGTCCAGTGATAGCTCATTTGAGCTCTCTTGACTCTGCATAAGCCAAAACAGACCTCTGTAGCTACTGGGAAAATGCTGCACTTTTCCCACCTGCACATTAAATCAAAAATTTGCCTATCTAAGGATTATCAAAAGGGTTTCAGGTACCGAAATAATTTGGTTTGTATTGAGTGTAAAACATAACTTTATAAGCTTTCAGAGAGAAACCAGTAACAGGCAGAACTGAATCCCCCTCTTTGCCTGTTGTCTCTTTTCCCCGGCATCTGCCTGTTCTGCTAGGTTTTATGTTTTAAAAGATATGAAGTAACACCTGTCCTGGTGTCAAGCAGGTCATATGTATAGATCTTACACTATTTGTATTCTGAGCCATCCAGTGTTACTGAGCTTGAGTGATGGTGTTGCTCCTCTTGCCCTCCACAGGAAGAATTTTTAGGGAGAGAATTTTGAGGTGCTTGGAACATGAACACTTTGTTTAACTGGGACTATGAAAAGATTTTACTTGTGGTTGTTTTAAAAGGCTACTTTTTGCTTCAGTTTATTAGTATCAAAAATTTAATTCATTAACTTTGAATTAATTCTTGGTAACATTTTATTTTCAAATTTTTCCGGGAACTAATGTTGCAATTTCGTCCTGTCCCAGGAAATGAAGCGACGCCGCATAGCCAAACCATTTTCAATGGAAAAGTTGCTTTATCAGATTGCAACAGCAGAAGCAAAAAAAGAAAACGGACCGACTCTGAGTACAATATCATCGCTCCTGGGAGAGCTCAGGTAATGAACTGGGGGCCTGCTTACCTCTTTTGTTTTCATTGACAGGCTCCAGAGATGGATGATGTGGCGTAAGTAATCCTTTCAGACACACCTTGCCCCTACTTATCCAAGCCAAAGCCCAGCAGATGAACCTGAGGACAGGCACACATGGAAGAAGCAGCTTCCTTGGTTGCAACTGATGTGACAGTGCCCATGGTTAGGATGTCTTAACTCTTAAGAATTCCCTACTGTAGACATCTTAAAAAACCTGAAACTGCAGTTTGCACCAGGTTTTTATTAATTCTTGGTGTTGAGAGTTGAGATTTCCTGATGCATTATGTGAACTATGTGGTGCCAAGAGATTTAACACCTTCCTTGAGTTTTTCAATTTGCTATCAGTAGTCACTGCCAATCCATGTCTGTAGTGGGTTTTACACCAGAAACCCTTGTCTTCAGTATCAAGACTGTGGTACCACAGGTGCAAAAGGTCCTTTGTATACACAAAGTTGTCTTGGTTTTAAATAGTGAGTAAGAGAGCAGTTGTGCATGCATGGTAATGCATCTGGCATTAGAACCTCCAGCGTTTTAAAGAGTAAAAGCTTCACACTCCTTTTTCTCTTCAGTATTAAGGACACTTGTTCAGGGTTTCTCTTAAGATAGGTGAGAAAAGAAAATATAATGTTGCCTGGCTTCCTGTGTAATGATCTTCTCTTTTGTTCCCTACCATGTAGTTGCTACCTATCTTTCAAGTTTGTGACAACTGATACTCGAGATGTCAAGAAAGTTTTGATGAATGGAGTCTACAAACTGTATTTAACTAACTAGCATGTTCATTTGGAAAATTTCCAGTGACATATTGAAGGGGAAAACAGCCCATGTGTTGTTTAGTGTTCAGAAAGAAATGCAAAGAGGTGTGCTGACTGCTTTACCTGCAGGTGGCTCCCCTGCGGAAATAACCACTTTCAAGTGCCTTTTTTCCCCTTGAAGAGGAAGTCTGCAAGTACAAAAGGCGAAACAAGTGTTGGTGTTTGCTCTTAGACCATCACATCGACCTTTATCAGAGTGGTTCTCAAACTTGTTCCTATGCATAGGTTGGAATTCACTGGAGGATGTGGATCCTTCCTGTGGCTGGTTATAGGAAACAAAAGCCCAGACAAAAAAAAAATCTAAAAAAAGGCAAAAAAAAAAAAAAGCCATCTGAAGTGGAACATTGTGGAACATATTTTTTATCCTTTGTTTTGTTTTGCTTGTTTGTTGTGTCTCTTGCTGCTTCTTCTCCTGATATGCCTTGGTTGCTCAGTTTGCCCGTGCCATTTGCTTAGCTTGGCTCTTCACTCATCTTCAGCTGTGTCTGGTGGTGCACTTTTTTATCCTCCCCTTCCATATGCTCGGCTCACTCCACACTTGCTGTCTTCCACTCAGCTCCAACCCAACCTGCTCTCCTAAAGCTGTAGAGTTCACACAGGAGGTATCGACCGCCTTAGAGATGCCGTGGGTGAAGGGCAGCTGGAGGGCTTGGTGGTTGTCCTTTATTGACATCTCCTTCTTTTTCCCTGGGTGTACAGCAAGATCTTCATCTTTTGGCATAGTCACTTGCCCTGCTCCCCCTCTCCTGCCTGAAACACCTTATGGCAGCAGGTCCTTGGTTCATCTCTGCCTCCTGATGAAGGGGCTGTTGCTCCTGACAGCCACGGCTCCTCATCTTCAAGGTGGCTTTTGGCAACTTCAGGAATGACAGTCATGTTAACCACAGCTCCCGACTCTCCACATGGCTCGAGCAACCATCGACCTCCAGGAAGTCCTCGTCAGTCCCCACTTCTCTGTGGAGCAGTTTGAGAACCATTGGCTTGATACAGTGGTCGCTGTTAAAATCCGGAGATAGCCTTTGCTGTTAGGCAGCATTTCCCGGGCGCTGGCTGTGTCTGCCATGCCTAGGGAATGGCACCAACCTCCGACACCAGTCAGGGCTTTGCTGTGTGGAGCTCAGGTTTCAGTGCTCAGCGGGGTGAAGGGGTGACTGTGTGTGGCTCTGTGGTGGCTGGAGGCAGTGCCAGTGTGTGACTGTGCCCCCGTTCACAGGGACACGGAGCTGAGGCAGCGGCGGCAGCTGTACGAGGCCGGTCTCCACTCCTCGGCGCGCTACGGCAGCCACGACAGCAGCAGCGCCAGCGTGGATGGCAAGAAAAAGCCTCGAAAGTGGCTGCAGTTGGAGACGTCAGAGAGGAGGTGTCAGATTTGTCAGCACCTGTGCTATCTTTCCATGGTGGGTACAGTCCTTTGCCACTCCTGGGGTACTGTCCCCCTGCTATACTAGCATTCCAGGGATCTGTAGGCATTCGAGAGAGAGCCATGTCATGGCTCATGCAAGACACAGAGGTTTTGATATGGCATTTACTGTCTTGGCCAGTGGTGACAGAAGACAGCAGTGACAGCTGGCTTCTCACTCTGCCAGAAGGGATGAAGCAGTGCCCTCAGACACCTAAGAGATGTTTGCACTGCACTAGGAGGGCTAACAAAGACACCTGCAGGTTGCTAGCAGCAGTAGGTTGTGACAGAGCAGGTCTCAGGATGAGCTACAGCTCAGACAAGTGCCATGAGCCTCAGGCATGCAGCCACAGCCTGTGCTTAGACAATGTCCCTGCAAGCCAAATTGCAGGGGAGATGTATCCCATCCATCAAGCTGTTTGCCAGCCTGTCCAAAAACAGCCCAAAAATAAACTTCTCTCTTTTAAGAGGGAAATGCCTACTGGCTTTTGAAGGTGTGCTGACCACTGTGGTGACAATTCTGGGCTTAGGGCTGTATGCAGAACACCTACAAACACAGCAATGTCATTAAAAATACCAGAAGCCTCTCCCACAACCTTATATACCATTTTAATCCTAAGAACAGGTATTCAAATAAACATAATGCAGTGCATGTGAGTCCATATTTAGTCCTTTGGGTCTGGGAGGTTTTTTCTCTGTCATCTTTTGGGAATTGTTTTGGTTATAGATGTTTGGTTTTTAATGGAAATGAAATGTATCTACATATAATCAGATGTAGCTGTTCCCTGCCCTAGGATAAAATATGCTGAGTTTATACATGTTTTTAGACCACTTTTTAAGCAGCATTAGTTTGAAGTAACTTTAAAATTAGTTTATTTGAAAAAAACCCAAAATACTAACCAGAACTTTTTAATGGACCTTCTGGTGCATTTGCTCTGGAGTAAGTTTAATAATGGGAAGGATTTTTCCATGTCACTCTTTAACAGTAGTTGTGGATAAAAAATTCCCAACTTGATTGTTAAATTCCAAGCTGAGCGTGCAGGCCTGGCAGGTAGCCAGCTGAGCAAATGTCACCATTGCTGAACAAGACAGTAGTTGAGGAAGCCTGTGGCTAAGCTGATTATATCCTTGTTCAAGGCAGCATTTTAAGCAATGGGAAACTTCTCCTTTCAGGAGATCTTTAGGACTGCATAGGATATGCTAATAAATGCATATACTGTTTGGATTTAGCCCTCATTAATATTGGTGGAGGGTTTTTTAAAATTATAGATATATTTGCCAACATTAGCACTGTAAAAGAGATAGATTCTTTCTAGCTATTGCACATCCTGAATGATTTCACAGTGTGCTTTACACTTCCTTCCACAACCTTGCAGTAAAATCCAGGTGTAGTAATTCAGGCCATAACTGAATACACTGTGTGGAGAACACAGGTCCATTTTGGAGTGTAATTGCACTTCTTCCCCCAACCTCTGCTCTTTCATGTAGGTTGTACAGGAGAATGAAAATGTTGTCTTCTGCTTGGAGTGTGCCCTGCGGCACGTGGAGAAGCAAAAGTCGTGCCGGGGGCTGAAGATGATGTACCGCTACGATGAGGTGAGCTGACACTGCTCTGGCTGCCCAGCACTGGCGAGGACACTTCACTCTGCCTTTGTCCTGCTGAGGCCTCAGGAAAATGGTCTTGGGTTCGGGTGTTTGTCTTGGTTTTGTTTTTGATGTGGGAAGAAGGTGCTTTATTATGATTTAGTAATAAAAACAAAACAAAAAGGGAACATGACGATACAGATGAAACCTGAAGTATAAATTCCATGAATATGTGCCACAGAACATAAAAAGCTGCTTGATGCTTTGGGATGGAACATGAGGCTTTGCTTTCACTGTGGTAACTTCTGTACTTTGGAATACCTTCCCTCTGTTGCTAACTGGAAGTTCAGTGGACTTTATTCCAGTCCAGCATGATCATCCTTCAGGGCAGACTTGCAGAGCACATGCAGATGAGAGGTGCAGTAATGGCTCCAAGCAAATGTGATGATGAATAATGCCAGAACTCAAGATGGGGACTTAGGACTGTGCCTGGGTTCTGGGCTGAGGCTCCATGTCTTTAGCTGTGAGCTCTTTACCTTGGCCCCAAAGGTAAAGAGCAAAGCAGTGGGAGAAATGACACATCAGCTCTCGGAGAGCAGCACTGGGTGCAAGCAGCTTTTTAAGATGGGTTTCCCAGCATTTCTAAGCACTCCATTGCACTCCTGTTTAAGTGACTTTGGAGGAAAAGCAGATAGTAATTTGTGTTTTGTTTTTCCCACTTCCTGAACAGGAACAAATAATCAGTCTTGTCAATCAAATCTGTGGAAAAGTATCTGGTAAAAATGGCAGCATTGAGAACTGTATCAGCAAGCCTACACCAAAAAGAGGACCTCGTAAGAGAGCGACAGTGGACGTGCCATCATCTAGGCTTTCATCCTCCAGTTCATCCAAAAGTGCTTCAAGTTAATCCCGAAGATGCCAACACTCTCATTTTGTCAATTTATATATATTTTTTGTAATTATTATACCATAGTTTGGAGTACTTGCTGTAGAATACAAGCTGTCTTTGCACTAGCTCTAAAGAAGATTTTCTTCTGGTTTTAGAGAACTAATTTTGTTTTAGCATTAAACTGTTGAAATTTTTTTTTGTACTTAGAATAGATAGATACAGCAGTCTGATTTTTTTAAACTGCCGTATGTTCACTGTTTTAAAACCGGCAAGGGGCTGATAAAATATGGATTTGTATTGTCCCTATGGCTGAAAAAACTAAAAAGCCTTTTTGGTAACTGTGAAAAAAGGCTTTTAACCCATTTTTTGAATAGGTTAAAGTTTGATGTGTTTTATAATTTGTTCTCCGGTCATGTGAGCAGATTTTTCTAGAGAGAAAAGGGATAGGAGACAAAAACTTGAAAGAAATTGCTTTACTTTGGCTGTCTTTTATTCTGTCACAGCAAGATGAGTTTTGTAATTTTTTAAATTGGAGAATACACACTTTCTTTGGGAGGTTATGGCAGCTGAAGATGGACTTTGTTTCCTAACTGTAGGCAAAAGGAGGAGATTTGGAGTATGTTCTCTTTTACCAGCACATCACTATGCATCTGTTTTGAGGGGGAAAAAATAAAATAAAAAAATAAAATAAAAAAAAAATTAAAAATTAAAAAAAAATTAAAAAAGGGAGGAAAAAAGACTGCCTGCCTTGAGGAGTTATGTGAGGGAAAACTGTGCCTGATTTCATTAGGAAATCCATTCTGTTATTTTTTGGTGCTGTTGGCTACTTTATCAAAAACCCTTCAATAGCATCCTTTAAAAAAAAGAAGATAAAAAAAGAAAAAAGTGATTGAAGCCATAAGTGCTTCTTTTGTCATAGACGTGCAATCTTTCTAACATTCCATTTCCATTCCACTGCTGTTTTTCACACCTTTACACAGTCAANCACCAAAAAGAGGACCTCGTAAGAGAGCGACAGTGGACGTGCCATCATCTAGGCTTTCATCCTCCAGTTCATCCAAAAGTGCTTCAAGTTAATCCCGAAGATGCCAACACTCTCATTTTGTCAATTTATATATATTTTTTGTAATTATTATACCATAGTTTGGAGTACTTGCTGTAGAATACAAGCTGTCTTTGCACTAGCTCTAAAGAAGATTTTCTTCTGGTTTTAGAGAACTAATTTTGTTTTAGCATTAAACTGTTGAAATTTTTTTTTGTACTTAGAATAGATAGATACAGCAGTCTGATTTTTTTAAACTGCCGTATGTTCACTGTTTTAAAACCGGCAAGGGGCTGATAAAATATGGATTTGTATTGTCCCTATGGCTGAAAAAACTAAAAAGCCTTTTTGGTAACTGTGAAAAAAGGCTTTTAACCCATTTTTTGAATAGGTTAAAGTTTGATGTGTTTTATAATTTGTTCTCCGGTCATGTGAGCAGATTTTTCTAGAGAGAAAAGGGATAGGAGACAAAAACTTGAAAGAAATTGCTTTACTTTGGCTGTCTTTTATTCTGTCACAGCAAGATGAGTTTTGTAATTTTTTAAATTGGAGAATACACACTTTCTTTGGGAGGTTATGGCAGCTGAAGATGGACTTTGTTTCCTAACTGTAGGCAAAAGGAGGAGATTTGGAGTATGTTCTCTTTTACCAGCACATCACTATGCATCTGTTTTGAGGGGGAAAAAATAAAATAAAAAAATAAAATAAAAAAAAAATTAAAAATTAAAAAAAAATTAAAAAAGGGAGGAAAAAAGACTGCCTGCCTTGAGGAGTTATGTGAGGGAAAACTGTGCCTGATTTCATTAGGAAATCCATTCTGTTATTTTTTGGTGCTGTTGGCTACTTTATCAAAAACCCTTCAATAGCATCCTTTAAAAAAAAGAAGATAAAAAAAGAAAAAAGTGATTGAAGCCATAAGTGCTTCTTTTGTCATAGACGTGCAATCTTTCTAACATTCCATTTCCATTCCACTGCTGTTTTTCACACCTTTACACAGTCAAGCATTAATTTTGTTTTGAATTTGTTTCATTATATGATCACATTTAGAGCCACTAGCAAGTCTGCGTATTTCTTTTGAATGTGAAAATGCATTTGCTTTCATCTTGTCTATTTTTTCTCTTCATGTTGTAACAAAAAAAAAGTCACACCTTTTGTACATATGCCTGTAAATTTTTTTAAATACTTGAGCCTTTTCTTGGGGTGGGGGGAGGGATGGCAGAGAGACAAGATGAAGAAAAGCCTTACGTTTCACTTTCTTCATCGGTTGGATTGGATGCTTACAGGGTTTTTCTTGTAACATTTATAAGTGCTGCTTACATCACTGAACAACAACAAAAAATAATAATGGAGTAGCTGTTGCCCTTTTCTGGTTGTGTGTACAGTATGTGTGGAATAAAAAAGGGAAAATGTTTTCACAAACTGTTTTGTTTCATAATTGAATTCAACAATACCGTAGCTACCCATATTGCACTGAGCTTGCCAGTGGTGACTGTCAGGAAAGTCCTATAATACAATTTGTTGATTGTTGTTGCAGAAGACTGAACTGTTTTGGAATATTTAACAATAACATAAACAGAGTCAAGTGTTTTCAAATGTGGTTGTCTGGTTTTTATGGCCTTGCTGTGTACTTTTCCCTCTTGACAGTAAACTTCTGACTATGGCTTACAGTTTGACATTTAATTTATTAGCGCTGCTCTGCTCTCTTTCCTTGTAAGGAAAGACTTCATGTTGTTTATTGCCAGTTTTTTGTTTACTTTCCAGGTTTGTACTACGAGGTTTAATAAAAAAAACAAAACTTTTTTGGACATTTTGTCTGTCTTCTGGAAAGCGAGAGAGTAAAGGAAGCTCCTTCAAGATAAATTTCTTTCAACAGCTGCCTTGTTGAATAGTAAATCTCTTAATTGTAGGTAGGGAGCTTCCAACCTTCATTTCCCAGGCAGGGATCAGGAAACACTTTGTCAGCTAACAGGAGAATCCTTAAGGAAACTGGCCACTGCCCAGCTGGCAAGCAGGAAGGAGATACCCTCCTTCCCAGCCATTGGCTTTGTCAGGGCAGGTCTTTGGAAGGGATCTACATCACAGCTCATCCTTTTACTTACACTGTTTCTGATTATATTCCTTCCCTCTGTGCAGGAAGAGCAGGAGCCAGGAGCCTTCTCAAAGGAGAGCAGATCCCTGAAAATAGAGCATGAGACTTGACAAGCAACAAGTGTTAGACATGGTCAGACCTCAACTTCAGAGAGAAAAACAACTGCAGAAAAAATGGGAATGAGATGATGCCTGTAGGTCTTGAGGTTTTAAAATACACACACTTAATTAAGAATTAACTCAGGTTTATCTCCCTAGTGTAGTCAAACAGATGTTGCCATGGAAAAGCACATTACATTGGTGCTCTTAATAACCATTTTTTATCCTGAGTTAGGCTCCTCTGTTCACTTGTCATGGATAAAATACCTGTGTAATCAAGTAAAAGACATGGTTGGGATAGAAATTCTTTATTTTATCTTGAAAGAGGAGTAAGTACACAATGCTAAGATACCTGCTCCACAAGGAGTGCAACATTTCCATATGCATCTCTCCTCCTTCTTGGATTCTTATTTTTTCCTTAACACCTATAACTAAGTTGGTCCTGAATAAGAAGTGTGAGAACAGTAGACACTGCTGCATTAGTAGACAAAGGCAGGAGGCAGACAGTAGGTAGTAAAGAGTAGAAAATAACTTTTCATTTTGGTTTGGATCCTAAATCTTCAGTTGCAGCAGCTGAAAACATGCAAGGAACAATTTGGGTTCAGTTTTACACATCAACTCTTAAGTACTTCCAGTCAGCCATTTAAAGGTTAGTGGTCAAAGTAACTTCTACCTTTCCCCTTAAATTCTCTTATACATAGTATATACAACAGTTTTACTGCTCCCCTGAGCCCCAAGACTACTGTTAAAGTGTGTGTGCTTTAGGCATATTTTTTCTTTAAAAACCAAACTCCACATGACTGGCAATTTTGTAAAAAGGCAGTATTACTAAGTAAAAAGATCTGGCTGTTACGCTTGGTTAGCAAATCGTTACACAGGCAAGCTCTTCATTCACTTGTTCATTCATTCAGAAGTCATTCTCAAAGGATATGGTTTTAAGATTCAAATAGTCTGAGAGTCACTTTCATCACTGCCATCTGAAGCACCCTTTCTTTCAGTTACAGCAGCAAGGGCAGTGTCCACTTGAACCTCCTCTTCATCCGACTGTACCACGGGGGACTCTCCCTCGCTGGCGTCCTGGCTGGCCGAGTCGGTGCAGGTGGAGGACAGGGAACAGAGCTTCTGCCGGATCTCCGACTGGCTCGGCACCTGGAGACTGATCTCGTTCACGTAGCTGCTGGAGTCGGGCCCTGAGAGGTGGGAAAACAACAACAGCAACAGTCAAGCTCTGGCTCAGCAAGGGGACTGAGAAATCAGCACATCAGCTCAGCGCTGCTCAAGGAGTCACTTTCAGGCTGTTTTCATTCTTTCCCAAGTCACCAAGAGGAAAACCCCCCAATAAACTCAGTGTAACAAACTACACAAATTTGAAATTAAAAACCAAACAAACAACTGGGAAGCGGGCAATAACAGCCATCGCCAGTTTTGACTAAAAATGAAGATGCAAAAGCAAATCAAATTTAATTCAGCATGAAAACAATCATTTGGTAGAGCTATACCACAGCTCAAGTGCACAGGAGTGGCAGACTCTGTTGTAAGACTCTGCTTCCTCCATATCCTGTGCAAAAAAGACTTGTGACACAGTGCAACAGTGTTTGCTTGCAGTTTAAGAGTTCAGGTTTCAAAATTAGATTCTCTTTCCTGGACAGTTCCGGAAAGCAAAAAAGTAAAAATGAGGAAACATATAAACACTTTATATGTGATCTGCCAAAGAAAGCCCTTTTTTCCTTCTCTCCTATACCTAACAAATGTTTCTCCATAGTCAGAGCACCCAGCTTCAGCTGATGAGTAACTTTGGTGAGAAAATTCTCTTAAAAATTTTATTCAGAAGTTTTTCAGAAGAGTCAGATGGATATGAGCTACACCTTACCTCTGCTCAGACAGTTTGCACAGCAGTTCAAACCACACTGTCTCTACCTGCTCCTCAACTACTGGAGTTATATTTTAACACTAGAAATTTTAGAGAACCTGCCTTGTGTGGTATACACCAGCATGCATTAAATCAATTTAGACAACACAGAGAGAAGGAGTTTTCAGGAGTGACAGAGCTCACTCAATTTTGCAGTTTAACTTACTGTCATGAAATGTTGTGAAGGCAATGTCCATAAGCTAGCTGGCAATGTGTATAGCAAGGCAGATTTGAAAACATTTCAATGTCTTGAGCTGATTCTCATTTTTACCAGTTATTTAAACAACTTACCTGTATTTTGTGGTGTTCAGGCCAATTGTCAAACAAACCTTGCACTGACAACTCAATTCTCCACTGACAGCAAAATAAAGAGTTAGCAATCTCATTTTTCTGAGAATGAAGACTATTGCATATTTGGTTTGATACTGGAGTGCCAGGTTCTTAAACAAGCACAAAAATCCCTTAATCAGAGGGAAATAAAATGTCTGGAACCACAAGAGTGAGATTTACGAGACTTACACTGCAGGAAGGTTGCAGTGTTGGAACATTATTACAGCACAGGTACATTATATTGCAATGTATGTCCATGTAGAGACACTATAATTATATGCTGTAATATTCCTATTACAGCATAAAATACAGAATATATTCTTTTTCAAAAGCTAATGCATTTACCTACTTAGTTAAAAAAGTAGTTTCTGCCCTTCCTTAGATAATCCAGCTGAGACTGTTTGCTGTTAAGACCTGAAGCTTCTTGGTCCAATATCTGCCAAACAGCCGGCAAGGGGAAAACAGTCCTAGATTCTGCAATTACTGGCAAGCTCAAATGATGATCAGCTTTAATAATGCATGAAGTAGATGCCTATCCAAAACCACCCATCTCAATTCAGTTTTTGCAATGAAGCACAAAAACCTAAACCCTTTAGCAGTCAAGTGTGCCTTGACCATTTACCACAAGCTTTTCATGTTCACAGCAGGTGTTAATCACCTTTACACAGGGAGTACTGTTAGCACTTCCATAAAGATATTTCAATCTATATTTTCAGAAGGTATCAAAAGGACCTTTAAAGGAGCTTCATCTCCTCTCCCACAAGAAAAACAATTTTGGCTCTTTTGAGGAAAGGCATTTTAGCACTTAAGCTTTTAACCAGGAAAACACTTCCATGGTAGGTAAAAGATCCAGTATTGAGACACTAATTCTCAGTGTAGAAGATCTTGCATTACACAACTGGTCCATGTTTGACAAGCAACATTCCGGACAAACTCTAAGATATTAGTATTAAAAATAAAAGCCTAATTACTGCAAGCTTTCTGTTGATGTTTGTCAAAATGTCCTCTATTAACTCTGTATTGGGAAAAATGCCCCCCTCAAGCCAGTACGTAACACATCACCTATCCAGACTGTGATGAATACAACAGGGAGCTGCAGTAAGAAAAATGAGATTGTCTGGAAATACCACACAGTTTTGCAGCAACTCCCTTGTACCGCAACTAAATGTTAATGTTTGGAGAAGCACTAATGAAGAACAGTCAATCTGCATCAAGTGTGATGTTTTATGAGATAACATCACCCATTACAAAAGGGAGCAGTTCCGGTGGTTTATCACTGTCTCTAAGCAGGCTATCACTACAGGTACCATACCCAGCATGGGAGACAGCACATTATTGTCTTCGCTTCCTGAGTTCAAAAAGACGTCGAGTGCTTCCTGGTCAGACATGTCCATCAGGTCCATCTGCTCCAGCATGTCCACATTCACCTCCATGGAAGACATACTTCCAATGGGTTCTGCAGGAGAAACAGCACAATGAGTGAACTGACCATCAGCTACACGAGGTTATTACCTACCAAGGCTCCAGAGGCTGCTACAATTGTCTGCAGCAGCAATAATTAAACTTAGGAATGGAAGGAGCCCGCCCACAGGAGCTGCTCAGCAGCAACCTCAGCCCAAATCCAAGAGCACTCTGTGCAATCTTTGTTGTGAAACTAACATCCATTACTGCTTCTGTAAACCAAAACATTTTTAGCAGCAGTATTTATAGCAATAACCTTCTCAGAAATAAGCTGAGATGGGACTCAGGCACAAGGATTGAAACTTTCCATTTTGGAACACTCCTTTTCAATTTTCTCAACCAGAAGTCTTTTTAGAGAAAAGCAAACACATTTAAGGACACAGTCACTAAATGTCAATATACAAGAGACATAGAAATTCAGAAACCAGGATTAATGTTAACAGAGAGCAGTTCTTCTCTCAGATAGTCTAAGAAACTACAGTAGTCTGTAAAACCCAGGCTCATGCCCAGTATTTTCTCTCAGCATGGGTATTTCACATTACTAATTACTCAAGCAAATTACTTATTACTGTCAGTACAGTACTGACAATTTGTAAGGGAAGTAAACACTTGGATAAGCATCTTCTTCCTTGAACAGCTAAGCATGCAAAGAGGAAACAAGTAAGTTCAGGGCCATTCAGAATTAAGTCCCCCTGCTGCATTGTATAAAATTATTTAAATGAACAGTTTACTTGTTTATCTAAAAGTAACAATTACATTATTGAAAGCCTTCATAGGTGAACTGAGAATAAATTCTGTAATTTGATTGGGGGATTTTTTTTTTCAAATATGCTACAGCTCTGCAGTTTTACATGTACTGCAGGTCCAGGTCTTTCATTAAAACAGTTTCTTTGACACACCTGGGCTCCACATTATCCTAAAAAGCTGAAGTTCCAAATGTTAGGCAGCCTAACACTCAAACAGAGCTGTGTGTCCAGTATCAGCCCATGACAATGTGCACTTTTAGTCTAAAAGGCAACCTATTAAGAAAGCAGGGGACTCAAACTCAGTTCCTCCCCTGACCATGAATTTAGATTTACATATTCCACCTCTCCTTAGCCACCCATGCAGAGCATCTTGCAGATGAGTATTTATAGCACTCATGAAGAGAAATAGAAACCTTGGATTGTACTCCCCACTCTGACATTACAAATGACAGCAGAACTGCTCTTGGAGCAGGGACAAAATATCTACATTTTTCCTGCCACACGAATACCTAATTTCCCACCAGCTTCCTTACCAGTCCAACAATCCCTGCATTTTGGCCTAACAGATGGAAACCTCCCACACAGAATTCCCTGTAATCTCTGGCATTCTTGTGCTTTAACCAGTCCAGAGATGCCAGACCTGTGTCATTTCATAATAAGGAAAGCACTTAATGTGACCTCCTGTGTCCTAATCACACCCAGTGGGAATAGCTGTCACCTGGGAACTGCTTGGAAATGCTACACTGAACTGTTCCCTGCACTTTGCAAAATTTTCTGAGGCAACTCCTTGCCAAATGACAATCCCAGGCTTTAGAACTCCAGTGGACAAAGCAGCTGCTTCCATCCATATTTTTACATAGATGCACTCTTCAGCTGCAGAGAAAAACACTGTCCCAGATGCAGTTCTGTGCTCTGCATCTCCTCAGACAAGGAGCAGAGTCTGACTAATCTTCTAAGGTATCCAGTACCCCTTGGACACCAAGTTTGTTCAAAAGGCTTATCTGAAGTTCCAGTTCTACTGAGGAAGAATTTGAACATTTTTACTGTGCTTCCTCTGTAAGCACTGCTGGCTCTGCCCGCTCAACAATGCTTCCCAAGCTGGGAGTTTGTGCAAAAGGTTTTTACAACTTGCCTCTCCTCTCTGCTATCTGCAAGTATCCTGTGGAAAGGTACTGCTCCATGTCCTGCTGGAAGGCTTCTTCAAAGAACTTCTGGCGCTCCTTCAGCTTCATCTGCTGGGTGTGCTCCATGTCCAAAACCTTCTGTGCATGTTCAGCATCGAGTTCAGCTGAGCATAAAACAAACAGACAAATCAAATATTGCAGGTGCACCCCCCCACTCTCAGAATTTAAAACCTACAGAACCAGTTCAATAAATTCTGACAGACTGTTACTGCAATAAAAGGAGCTCACTGTGCTTTGCAACTGTATTTTAAACCAGGATGGGAATCCCATATTAGGCAGCATAACCTTCACATTAGAGTGATGTCAGAACCATTTATCTCAAGGCAAGATGCAAATTTCCAGAGCTGTATAAACAGGAACACCTGAGAGCAGTGTCCATCACCAACTGGGATTTCAGAATCCTGCCAAAAAAACCTGAGGCAATGATGCTTCTGCAGTCATATGCACCTAATGCACACAAAAGCAACACTTTTCATTTGAATATTGCTGTACATTTCCACCACAATGCAGGTGGCAAGATACATATATGGACATACATATAAATACACATACATAACACATGTGTGTATGTGTGCCTGAGATTCTGGCTTTGCCAGCCTCCAGACAGAATGGAAAAAATCCATGAAGAATCCTACATGTACGTGCAGCAAAAGAAATATTACACAGAATTAGGAAATATTAGACAGAATATCATCAAAGGAATTCCTTCCCCTCTGTTTTGCTCCACATTGGACAGAGGGGAAAATAATTGTGCTGTTTATTGCAGAATAACATCTTCTAGAATAAAAATATGTAATTGCTATTCAAGCACTGACTGCAGCCAGACTGTTAGAACATGTTTCAGAAAAATTACTAATATATAACATGGAACCCTTTTACCAGAGTTCTCTGTTCACTTTTCTGGTGTCATGAGTGCTCTGCTTACAACAGAAAAGGAATTTTCCAGCTGAGCTACTGATGGAAGGGATGGGGGTGGCGAGAAGAGCTGCTGGTCTGTTCCGTTCTGCCCATTAGGGAAAGCTCCAACAAATACCACTGGGTGAAAAATATCCAAGCTTTCACATGCCAGACAGACACAGCTGGAATGTGGCATCCACATGGATAAATGCTGAGGGCACACAAGGTTTTCTAGGACAAGCATTGTGTCAGTCTTCCAGGAAAAATATTATGTTAATGATATTCTACACCACAGACATTCATTAAAAGCATTTACTATGATGGAGATCATTGCCCAAATGCAGAACATGTTTTATTAAACCAGGTAAAGCATCAGAGAGCAGTTAATTCACTCTGTTGCCTGCATCAAGGTCACAGTTCATACACAGAAGCAACTGAACTGTGGCTGATGCCAAAAGAAGCCAGGAAACTGGACTGACACACAAGATATTCATTAAAGCATCAGTAAATAAGCAGAAATCTCTTTCTTAAAGGAGATTTCAGAAGCAAAAACATCAGTGTATAAAAGGAATGCATCTTCCCTGAAGGCAACGTGTCTTTATTATCAATTACACTGTGGTGTACGATGACTCTGTGTCCCCTGGAGCAACTCCTTTACTGCAGTCCTGGATGATGAGCAATTATTAATAACATTGTCTATGATGCAGAAATGCTATTCAATTGTAATAATAAAAGCCAGAGGCTCTCACAGACAATGGGAATTTTCTGTCTCTCTCATAATATAGTCTGACAGTTTTGCACTCTAGATTGGTAATTCAGGATATTTTTAACCCCAAAACAGAGATGGCATCTAAGTGAGACTTGATACAATCTCTTTGTTGACATTGAGCTCTTTGTTTTTAAATTTTGCCTAAAATGTCCTGTAAACTGTTGAAATTGTCACTGGCCAGAGCTGAATGGCAACAGCTGCCTGCTGTGCTGGCATGTTCCACAGGAAACTGTAAACACATGAGCTGCAGAGCTGTCACAGACTTGCTCTCCAAAGTCAGATAGAGAGTTAACATCTAGAACCTTGGTGCATGATTTCACACCTTGCCAGGTGTAGTAAGAGGTGCTTGGCTAAGCAAAACCAAACTGCTGCATCTGGGTTTCTGTTTGTTGTCAGAAATGCTAAGGATGGGAGGTGAAGCCAACCATCAAACATGAAACCAAAGAAAACAGGTGCATTGTTTCTCTCACAACGCTACTCAGAATTAAGTTTTCCCTAAGCCAAGTGTAGTTTATAAAACACTGAAAAGAGACAGAATCAAAGGAGCTCCAAAAAAGACAAGAGTATCATCCATATGCCATCATACACTGCTCATATGAATTCCTCCCAGGAAGCAAACTGAGACTTGGCACACTTAAAACATTATTGTATTTTTCCTTTCACCCTAAAACTGTACTTTTCAATTAGCAATGGCACCTATTTCTCTATCACACTGTGCACAGAAACAAAAAAAAAAACAGACTACGGAAAAGGCTAATGCACAATTAGATGCAGACATACAGGAGTTGCCACAAGAACCCAAATAAAAGATGACTAATTCCCCACCAGCTATGACTTTTAAGAGAACAGACACTAAAAGTAGGCAGTCTTTTTCCTAAAATAGCGAACATTTGAGTGCTGAGGCACAGCCTTCTGCACCACACCCAGGAACAGCCCCATGGCTCACCCTGCTCACCTCAGGGTACAGCCCACAGCCTGACTCCCCTGCCCCACATCTTCAGTGTTTGAACCAGACACCAGGAGCATCCAAACTCCAAAGGAACAAATGACAATAGCTCGTAGCCATACAGCTCAAGTGTAGAGGACACCATTTCCTGGCATCACTCCGAGGCCTGGCTGACACTTCCTACATATTAAAATTCTGCTGCAGTACCTGAAGTATCTGTGTAACCAACAAAGTGACCATTTAATGTTTTAATCTAAAACATTTTCCAGCTATGCACAACAGATTTCCCAAATAAGCTGGAAGAATTACTAAAAAAATAATAAAAAATTTTAAAAAATCAGCAACTGACAACACTGGCTGTTTACTTGGCTAGCACATCCCTTAGACCCAACATGAAAGATGTCAAGTTGTCCAAATGGATAGCTTTTTATGCTTTCATACACAACCAGTTTACTTCCCTTCAATTAATTTATTATGTAACTTTACATCTCATGTGATGTAGAACCCATAAATGCATCTGGTCTAAAGAGAGAAAGACACACAAAAAATGCCCCTTTTTCCTCCCTCTACAGTTCATTTGCTTTTTGCAGACTCATCCAACCAGACCATAAAATGCATGCACACATTCTTTGTGGGTTTTTTTTGCTTTTGCTATAGATATCAAACCTTCAGTGAAGCAGCCCTTCACTGAACTCACTGCTGTTTTTGATGTTCCTCCTGTGCTAGGAGAGCTTGGCCACGGCGTGAAGACACGCTGGGTGGAGGATAATCCCTTCCCTTGAACTGCTGGCCACATTTCTGTTCACACGATGCTGTGTCCCTCCCTGCAGCCAGATGTGCTGCGGGCTGGCACCCGGCTCGCTGCCCATGGAACGCCCAGGAGCCAGGATCATCTCTATGCCCAGTGCCAGAGCCTTCCATCTCCTCCTCTGGGATAAAGCTCTGGCTTCTGGGTCCATCCCCAGATAGAGAATGACCTCCAAAGCACCAGGCTCCCACCCAGCCAGTCGCTTGTCCACCTTGCTGTGTGTCCATCCAGGCTGGAACATCATCACTCGGCCGCGGGAGCACCGTGTGAGATTGTCACAGCCCATCAGCAGGCTGGCTACTCACTGAACAACCAAAATCCTTCAAAAATCAGAACGGTAAAATCATAAAAGCAGACAATGGAAGGCAGACAGCCAAGCAGCTTTCTGAGCGCATTATGACTTAGCAACCTCTACGGCAAACTGCCTCGTTACAGACCTCTTCAACTAAAAATATCAAAGGAAGACAAGACACCAGGGAGTGCTTCAAAGGATGCAGTTTCCCTCAAAAATGTTTAAATTATTCTTGACAGAATTTAGAATACATGCTGTAAGGGAGGATGTGCAGAGCACTCTTGCAATATAGTCTGCTGACAGGTGGGGAGAGCTGGCAAAATTCGGGGAAAAAAAAGTAGAATAAGAGATCTAGGTGCACAGTCTTTCTTCCACAGAAGAGTGAAAGGAAAACAAGTGAAAACTACAAGTCCTAGGTGGTTTTAAACTCTTATTTAACAGTCTCTTTACAAAGAAATCTGGCTTTGCCAAAGATATAGTCAAATAATTACAATTTAAAAAATCAAGTCCTGATTCACTAGAAGACAGGATTTCACTCAATGACAGAAAGATCATCTGTGTTTGAAAAAAAACCACTGGTTCCAAATGAGATTTACTGCCTGCCATGAGTAAAGCATGGCACATTCATGAAGAAATGTTTTACTAAAATTATCCAAAAAAATCAGTCATTAAAAATGACTGCATATACTGCTTGATAATACCTAACTAGGGTTTTTATAGTTTGCATCAGAACATGAAAACTCTAGCCAAGAAGAAAAGCAGAGGTTTAACCAGTGCAGAGATCATCTTTAACATTTCCCAGCAAGCAGTTTCAACAAGTTGGCTTACCTGAAAAATTCTCTTTAAGCAAAGCAAAAACAAAACAATCTTGCTTGAAATCCTTGGTATATAAAGGACAGGCCTAAATATATATCAGAAGAAACCACAGAAAATAGGTGCTTGTGTACAGCAGGATTTCAGTTACTAATGCAGCACCTGGAGGAAGAGGCAGCTTCCAACCAATGTGACAGGAAACAGCTTGGGAAAAGGTTTCCACAGAACTCCAACTTTTATCTGGCAACCAGGAAATCATCATAGTTAAGAGACACTAAAAATATGCTCCACCAAAGAGCAAATGCACAAACTGAGTCCTAAAAATGTAAATTCATCTAGGATTAAAAAAAAAAAAATTAAATCACATTTGTGATTAAAAATTACGCCAGGCTGAGGGGACTGCTCTGCAAGGTGACCCACTCCATAATGGAGTCTCCTCTTAGAACTAGATTTGCTGTGGTTCATAATTTTTTGCTCAGTTCATTTGTCATTAAAAAATCCCAAAACTTGAGTTCATTTGCCTATTTCTTAACTTTTTAAAAAAAAATTAGGAGCAGACAATTTTTTTATGCCTGAAAATGTGGTAAGCCAGAATGACTTTAGAACAGTTTTAATTGGTTTTAACTATAGTCAAAATTACCATGGACATACAATTCTTCAGCAGATTAAGGGTGGGATTTTTCCACACTTGCTTCATGTCATGCAAAGCATGGAAATGTTACAGCAAAAGCTTTGGAGGGGGATTCTCTCCTTCAGGCACATTCCTGATGGCTCCTGGGTTAACAAATCTGCAATCCACCATCTCCCACTTTTCTGGTACAATGTCCTTTATGGTCATGGGTGTTCAATGACAACATGTGTCTTTCTTGAAGACAGAATTGAGCAGTGTGACATCAGTGGGGTGTGAGTACCACGAGCCTTCCTCACCTTACACCAGGACTGGCTCTCTTAGCAAGCATGTCTTCTACCTCCCTGATTTATCCTTTAGTCAGATTCCTAACCAAGTGAAAGAGAATAAAAAGAGCAAGGGAATGAGGGAAGGATAACATTAACCGAACCTTTGTGCAGAAAGTAACCAAAAAAAAAAAGAAAAGAAAAAAAAAAGCAGCAAGCATCTGAGTTCATACCCTTTTTTCCTGCCTCCCTATAAACCCACCACCAAAGTATGTAAGAAAAAGAATTCAGTTAGTGAGCTGCAAAGGATGCATTTTCACTATAAATAAACCTGACAATGTCACATGTACCTTCAGTACATTTGTGTTTATTTGTGAAGATGATCTGGCTTTAAAATTTTGCCACACACTGATGAAAAATCCCACTACTACAGAAATTGTACCTGAAATGATTCAGCACAATTCTACTGTCATGAAATGCAGTATTTTATGCATATGCTCTCCAATTGCTGTTTTTTCAGCCTTACCTCAAAAATACTAATTTTCAAATGGAAAAAACTAATCGATAGCAAATCTAAACCCAAAGTACTTAAAATAAAAACCACGGCACCGCAGCATTCTATTCATGTTTCCAAAGGTCCATGAAACTGTCCCAAATAAGATTAATAACATCCCATTGTCCGAGTGCAAATTGATCTATCGAACAATTTAATGACTATTTTCCATTCCAAAAAGATAATCACTCTTGCTTTGGAATTAGAAGCCTTTCTAAGACAGGCAAGTAGCTTCTGCTGCTACAAGAATAATACCAATCTTAACCTCTGCACAGCTGTGAGCTATTTGCCTTCTAGATCAAATTATGTGCATGTGCAGACACATAAATTAATGATGAGATACTGTTGTACTGTCACAACACATTGTGCACAGGTTGAAAACACGGGTTCCTCGACATGGCAAACCAGTTGGCAGGTATCACCCTAAGAACAACACCCAGCTCCAAACTCCTGATGCAGTGGAACTACCCTTCACCCAAACTCTGCCCATTTCAGACAAGCAGAACAACACCACTGAGCGCTGTACTAAGTCTTGCCTCAAAAAGTGAAGGCAAAACAATGTTTGCCTTCTTTCCCAATAACTAAAAATAAGGGTTTCAGTCCATAAACTGCTTTCATAATAACCAGTTTTCTGACTGAACATGCAATTTCTACCCCTCTCTTTGGAGGGAGGGGTAGATCCTGTCCAACAGTCTTAGAGGCCTTCAGAGCTAAAAGGAATGAGCTGCAGATTTATAGTCTCAATACAGTTCAGTCTAACCTCACTTACTTTACATTGATAGTGAAACATTTTAGACATGAGGAGGGATTTTGGTTTTTTGGAAGACATTTTAATACAAATCTTAGGTTAACATGACCAATAACTGCTAAATCAGAACAGGGGAGGAAAAAAAAAAAGAAAAAAACCTACTTTTTACAAAACTAGTTGAAAGAGAATTTGATTTTTTCACATGCTTGGTAAAGCATTCCGTATTTATTATGTAGACTATATTTGGTAACGGATCATATAAACACATCACAGAATCACAGAATGAATTCTAGATAAAATAATTGAGCTGGAAGGGACCTCAGGCATCATTTAGTTCCAAACCTCTGCCATGACCTTCCACTAGACCAGGTTACTCAGAGCTCCATCCAACCTGGATGGACACTTCCAAGGAACAGGCATTTGCAGCTTCCCTGGGCAACTTGTTGCAGTGTCTCACCAGCCTTGCAGTAAAGAATTTTTCCTTAACATCAAATCTAAACCTACTCTCTTTCCATTTGGATCCACTGCTCCTTGTCCTGTCACTACATGCTCTTGTAAAAAGTCACTCCTCATCTTTCTTGTCTTGTCTTTCCTGCAGGCTCCCCTCCAGGTACTGGAAGGCCACAGTTAGGTCACCCCAAAAGCCTTCTCTTTTCAAACTGTACAATCCCAATTCTATCCATCTTTCCTAGTAGGGGAGGTGCTCCATCCCTCTAATCTTGGTGGCTGCTTCTGGACTTGCAATTTCTTTCATTTTTTCTATTTTAAGCTAATTCACAGGTGAGAAACTGTACAAATTAAACTAAATATTCACATAGTCAAAACTGCAGGACCATCAGTGAAATAACACTCCCACAGGAAGAAGAAGCCTTATTTGTTCATGTCAAAATTTCATATGTAAAAATATTTTTTAAAAGACCATAAGCCAATCATTATATCAGCAGCGCACACAACATGCTTGAAATATTTAGTTTTTCTTGACAACTCAGTCTATTTCCCATTCAATTTCTGTCAAAACAATTTTTCCAATGCAAGCAAAAAAATTTGCTATTCATTCATGCAATTAATGCTGAGCTTATTTCGTAGATAAAGAACCATTAGATTACAAATCTAGTCCAGTTCAACACTGTTTGATTAACATCCCAAATGAATCACACTACAGACTTTCTTTAGAAATCTTAGTGATGAGCAAACACTTTTGTTTGATATCATTAGTGAAACAATATCTGAAATAGCATTCCCTCTAACAAACCCACACCCAGGAGCATCCAAACACGAGGGGATTCATTTGCTAACAGACAGCTATTAGAGATGTGTTACCAGCTGAGGAATTTTAAATTACATGCAGTCTTCCATATTCATTACACATGGAGTATGAGTTATGACAGACCAGATTATTTTAAAAATCCATATTTATTCTCAAATGCAAAGCAGAGATGCCATCATTCTTTTTAAAAAAGGAACATATAGCAGTGTTATTTGCGAGTAAAGCCAATTTGCAACATTAGCAATGGCATGTCTTTTCCATACATATTATAACACTGTAAGACAGATCTCTTCAAGCTACATTATAATAGTCTCTTATAAAAGTGTTTTTCAGTCAATGGGTTGCTTTTAAATTAGGCCAATTGGACAGTAACAATTATATAGGCACAATAAAAGGAAGACAACCAAAACAAAAATTGTACTACATTTCAAACAGAACAATCTGGCTGCACATAAAGCCATATTTTCAGAATATATTACTATATTTTCACAGTTAAAATTCCTCATTTTCTGCTACAGAAAGGCAAAAAACAGGGCATCTGACATTAAATGCAGAAATATACACAGCGTGTTTTTTCCACAGAACATTTTTATCTTTAAAATTAAAATGTGAAAAACAATTTAGTTAGCACTTGGG